>QEPC01014024.1:53131-71212 GCA_003113815.1 Sphenodon punctatus
CCCCCCAGGGATCGGGTCATACTTACCGGCGGCTGCGGGGACGCCGCGGCCGCTGGTGCTGGGGGGTGGGCTCGCCTCTCAGTCTGTTTTTAAACAAAAATCCAGGCTGGGCAGGGTGGGTGGGGGGTGTCCCCCCTTCCACCCGCGCAGCCTGGACTCGGGGAGGGTTGGTTTTTTTTAACTTGGGGCTTTAAGTTTTTACATTGCAGCCATTTTTAAATGGCTGCAATGTAAAAAATCCGGTACCCGGAATCCGGTACCCCAGACCGGATTACCGGGTCGAATCCGATAATGCCGGTACGCCCGGTACCGGCATTATCGGATACCGGATTTTACCGGTTTCCCGCCCCTACTATTCAAGTTCGGTCCGAACTCCAAACTTCTGAACAAAGTTCGGAAATTCAAACCCCATTGAACTAAATGGAATATTATCTTTCAGGGATGAGCTAACAGAACCGAGTTCAGAAATTCGGTTTGGTTCGGTTCAAAAATCAAGTTCAGTTCAGAAGACAGGAGGGAGGAGGGGGGAGAGGGAGGAAGCAAAGTCTAAAGGGTTAATAGCCTGAAGATCATGGAAGGGGCATGGATCTGGGGAAGAAGATGGGGGTTGATGGGAGAGGTTGAAGGAAGCGAGGTAATGGTCAGACATGGGACAAAGATCAAAGGAGAGGTCAGCAACAGGACAGTTTCTGGAGAAGATGAGGTAAACGCAACTGTTTTGCACTGCCTCCTAAAGTCGCTCAAGCCTGTACTTAAACAAACCTCCCAGGAGAGGGAGTTCCACAGTGGTGGAGTGGCAGCCTAGAATGTCCTCCTCATTGTGGAGACCAAGTTAAAGACTGGTACCTCCAAACAGGCATCCCCAACCAACTGCAAAGGCCGCAATGGGACATGGTAGGCCAGACAATCTTCCAGCCTACATTAGCTAACTTAACTCACATTCGACCACAGCATTTATTAGGTATTCGCAAGATGTTCACCTGCACCAGACACGGGGCTGCCAGCCACCCACCCTACCCGCAGCTGCCACTCATGCTGTGGTCTTGGAGAATGTGGAGCCCATTGTGCAGGCAAATGCTGGCTAATGTGCACCCATGTGTCTGAGTCCTGTCAGTTAGGTTGTGCACAGCCTCACGTGCATACAGCACCTTAGAGTTGCGGGCAAAAGCCTAGAGCATCTGAGGAGCATCTGAACACCTAGAGCTCCTAGAGCAGGGGTGGGGAACCTTTTCTGTCCTGGGGGCCACATTGAAAATTAGTAGGCCGTGAAGGGACTGAGAGCGCAAAGGGCTACTTGATTGACCTGTGGGCAAGTGTGAACCATACCCTGCTTATACCCTGGGATATTGGTGAGTGCTACCGTGAGGGGGCAGATCAGTGCTCAGAGTCAGCAGCTGTGCGAGACATGGACAGGAGCCGTGCCTAGAGCCTTGGGCTGTTACTGTTTATCGGGACTTCCAGGTGTGTGCTTTAAAATGACTCCAGGACCACGCAAGTGCCACTGGCATACACTGTGGGCGGTGCACCTAAGGGCTGCACACGCAAGGGCGCACCCTTGTGTGCGTGGACTTAGGCGCTGGCCAGGACGCCAGGACTCTATCGACAATTTAGCCCTGTTTCTTTCTGTATTTATGAACTTTTTGCAGCAGCAGACTCCTGCTTCTGGTTCTTGAGAGTCTAGTTGTTTACTAACAAGCCTCCGAGGGGGAAGAATTTATGATCTTCCTTTTTTTATTTTAATATTTATTGCTTGTATTTTTATGCCTGGTATTATTGTAACTCCCCTGATCATTGCTCGTTGTAGGTGACGTAAGTTGGTCATACTTTTAAGTTTGGTGATCTATATAGTTTCTGTTATTGTATTTCTGGACTAGGATGACTCCCAAACAAAAACGTGCTCGCCCTACTGCCTTGCTCCTCTCTCCCCGCTCAAAACAGAGGGAAATTGATGCTTTTTTGGCTGGAGGGGGAAGGGGGGGGAAATTCAGATGCATAATAGATACGCACTGCTGCAGACTCTGGATGATGGGAAGGATGAATATAGTAATGTGTGCCAGCAACAGGTACAGAAGAATGTAGTAGGTACCCCTGAGAGATGTATTGGGGATACTGAATTTCTTCTAGAACAATGTCAGAGCACAGGCTTTGGGGAGGATATAAACCAGCTTTTGGCTGAGCATGTGTCACAGACGGCCATAACTGTGAAATATTTATTTAGGCAACTGCAATCTAGCAGTTAAAATTGATAGTATTATGAATCATGTTGCATGCTCAGAAAAAGGTTGTAAACTGCAGGGTTCCACCGTTTTCTCATTAGATAAAGTTTATGAGCTGCAGGGTTCCACTAATATTTTATTAGAGGAAGGTCATGAGTTCCAGGGTCCTACCCACGCCCAATTAGAGAAAGGATGTGAGTCTCAGGGCTCCTCTATTCGAACATTTTACAGGGGTAGGAACCATGTTGTTAAGGATTCTTTTCTTACTGCAACTTTAAATGAGACAACATCAGTTGCTACAAATGGATATATGAAATATATCTTGCAAAATGATGCTCTGGTTTTTAATATTCTCCCCTTGCCTCGAGGGAAGATGCCGCTTTGGGGCATGGCACTTGACGTAGCTGAACATCTTAGGGCAATTCTTGCCCTTCCCATCACTCATAGGGGTATTTATAAAGTAGATCATTTATACCTTTCTAGGGTAAAGAGTGGGGTTTGTGTACATTTTGTCTCACCTTCTGTTGCCAGATCTATTTGGGATAGAAGGCAACTACTGACACAGTGGGCAGTACATGTGGAGCAAGTTTACAAAGATATTCAAAAAGAAGGGTCAAAGCCACAGAGTACCAATGTAAGAGGGCAGTTAGGTGACCTCGATGCTGGGGAACTAATCAGTCTGTCATCGAATATTAGTGTAAAGGGACACTGTGATACGCCTGACGCTATGGATACTCTAGAATGTCAGGACACAGTGCAAAAGAGTGAGCGGAGAAAGTCCCTTTCAGAGGAAGGAAAATTATTACCAGAAGAAATTGCAGCAGTAGAGGCCTATAATAATCTCCCCCAAGAAGTACAAAGTGATATCCTTAATAGGATGAGTAATCTCTATAGATATTTAATGTCACTTACTATCTATAAAGCATCTTCCCAGGAGGATAGAGCTAGGATTATCTCTAAAGAAGTAAGGCATAGTGTTGGTAGAAAAACCAGACCAAAGGGGGACCGTTTGTCTTGATGAGATCTTCGCTTGCTCCCTTTGGGAGCATGTGGGAGTGGGAAAAGGGAAGGTGATTTATTGGCGACCACTGGGACTGTCCTTCTGGCTGGAAGTGGGTTAGTCGGTAAGAGCTCTGAGTATATGGAACCACCAGTAAGAACCTGCAGAAACTTAGCAGAGGGTTTAGAGGGCTTGGAACTAAGTATGGCAACTATTCAAGGAATTTCAACGAAGCAACAGGATTTAGAGCTTAGCACTGTTGATGGGCAGGGTGGGTTTGTACCTTTAGAGAGTAAGTTTTCTCCCTTGGGAGATGGGATGAGTTCAGATGCAAAGGGATGGGTGTTAGATAGTACCCAAGAACAGACTTTCCAGGTTCGGGATTTGCAGGATTTGAGAAATGAGGACATGGTTCAACAGGCTCTGTGGAAACTGAAGAGATTGTAATCGAAGGGAGGGAGCGTGGGGAGAGCTGTTTTGCTCACCCTGCCCCATTAACAGCGCAGGAGCTAGCATGACCCCTCTTGATTATGGAAAGTGTTGCGCTATCTACCTTACAGAATGGTTTAAGAGTGGTGTCATGGAACATTGCGGATTGGAAAGGCAAGAAAGATAACTGTGAATTTATCGCCTTCCTGCAGTTGCATGATATCATTCTATTACAAGAAACCTGGCTAATGGGAAATGAGATAATGGAAGTGGATGGCTATAAGATCTGGACAAGGTTAGGGATCTAATCTAAGATCTGGTTAGGGAAAAAAGGGTAGGAAGACCAAATGGGGGTCTAGCTGTAATGATTTCTACAGATCTTGAGATGTCCTGTTTTTCTATCTCAAATGACAATAGAGATTGTCTGATTTTGAGATGTAAATTGTTGCCATCTAGAAAATCATTTATTATAATTAATGTGTATTTACCACCGGGTAAGAGGGATAGAACTGGATGGCAGGAGTGTGGAAAGCTAGTGAGAGAAGTATTTGATAGCTTCCCAAACGATGAAATTTTGATAATGGGGGACTTCAATGTAAGAATTGGATGAGATAATCTCTCTATTTGGGCTGCTTTGAAACAGCCGGAGCCATTACAGTGGATGCCTGATGGTTGCTGGAGTGGGGAGAGATGCTCACAAGATGTTAAGATCACAGAGGCAGGGAAATTCTTTTTTGAGGTGGTACAGCCCCTTCCTCTTAGGATTGGCTTCCACATATCCCAGTCTACAGTTAGTCACTGTTTTGTGATGAACCACTTAATACAGAGGTTCAAATGCAAGAAACAGAAACTATATGCCGCTTTTATTGATCTTAAAGCGGCTTTTGACACCATTCAGCGGAATAAATTGTGGTCTAAAATGATCACCCTAGGGATAGAACACAGACTATTCTTTCTTATTAAGGCCTTGTATACTGATTCTCTTATGAAGGTGCCCCTTAACAATAAGGGGCATGTTCTGACCCTATCAAAGTGTGTAGGGGGTCAGACAAGGGTGCATCCTGGCCCCTTCTTTGTTTAACATTTACGTGAATGACCTTATTTTAAGGCTAAGAGATCAAGGGAGGTATATGGCCCCCAGGGTGGGTGGTAAGAGACTACCCTCTCTGTACTACACAGATGATGCAGTCTTATTATCTTCATCCAGACTAGGTCTCAAGAAACTCTTACAAGATTTTGACTCCCTTAGTCGAGCTGATGGTTTAATTGTTAACCATTATAAATCTAAGATTATGGTTTTTGCTCCAACATACAAGGTTTATCATTGGAGTTTGGGAGGGGTGACCCTCCAACAGGTTAAATACTTTAAATATTTGGGCCTGATTTATTCTTTCAACAGTTCTTGGAGAACGCATGTCCTGCCCCTAAAAAAAGCAGTGGAACCGGTTGCTGCAATGATAATTAGATTCTATTACACCTCTGGGGGTCAACAGGTGCTGCCTGCCCTAAAAGTCTTTGTGGCAAAAGTGATTAATAAGTTAACATATGGTGTTCCTGTATGGAGGGGGGGAGGGTCTGCTATGAAGTTACTAGCCGTAATTAAAAACAGATTTATAAAAAGACTGTTGGGAGTCCCATGGTCTACTTCCTCTGGAATGATTGGCTTAGGGTCAGGTCTAGGTTCATAGGAAATGACATGTGATAAATTAATACTTACCTTCTGGCTTAAGGCCCATTTTCTCCACTTTGAACCCCTGGTTAGGACATGTTTGGAGGAGTGTTATGAGCATATATATGATGGGAAAAATCTGGAAACAATTGGTTCAGATAACCTATGGTGGAGGGCCATCCATAGGAAGATCAAGGAACTAGGCTTCTCTTTAGATTTTTTCTCCTAACTTTCCCTCACGCAAGCTCTTGTCAGGGAAGAGGGGGGGGGGGGGAAGGGGGATCGAGGCCAGACAAGGGAAGTTCTGCCCCCATACACGTCTGTGACCACACACACACCTCGGTTCGATACACCTGGGGGTTCCCTTCGAGGTATAAGTGCCCGTCAGGATAGCGTGTGGACCTATCAACCTCTCAGAGACCAGGTTCCTATCATCATAGGGCGCCAGGAGTCAATGGGAGCCTGAGGCCACAGTCACACAAAGAACACCCTTCACCACTCTGGAGTGGGGACGGGGCTATGAGGTGGGGGGCAGTGCAGGAAATCGGTAGAGGCGGTAGGGGCCCAGGGACTGAGGAAGGGCCAGGGAACAGAGGGTACCACACACACTGCAGGGGGGAGGGGGAATAAGCCCAGGAGGGGAAAGGGCTCTCGCTCAATGTCACTCATGCTGTGCATCCACATGCTCAGTCAGGCCACGGGAAGGGGGGAACAAGGGGACACAACACCAGGGCTTCAACACAATCACAAAGTAATACACAATAAGCACATAAATCCCACACTTAACTCTCGCACGGAGCCAGTCTCTCCAACTCAATCACCAGCGCCGAGTGCTTCTTGGTGTTGGTATTTCTATCAGATGCCCCGCCCCCTGTGCAAGCGTGCAAATGCGCAGAGCAGCTCAGAGGGGGCAAGGCCGGCTCCTCACTGTCAGCAGATTCCCTCTCTCTGCCTGGTGGCTGCTGTGCCAGCAACAGAGTCCTGTGTTGGGGGTGTGTGTCAGATGCCGCCGTCAATGGCGGTAACCCAAGCGAGGGGCTCCGGGGACTGGGGGAGGTCCCCCAACTGGACCCCAGAGTGAGTGGGGGTGGCCCCGGGGGGGCATGACAGTACCCCCTCGTCAAGGCCCCTGCCCAAGGCCCCACAAAGGGCGAGGTTTTGAGGGGTAATGGTGGTGAAACACCCAGACCAAGCATGGAGCGTGGACGACCGACATAGGCTCACAGGAGCATTCTTCCGGGCCATAGCCTACCCAGTCCACGAGATATTGGAGGCATCCATAATGCCGGCAAGCATCCAGAAGTGTTCAGACCTCATACTTGGGACCCAAGGGGGACACTCTGACAGGTGTTGGGGGGAGAGGAGTTGTGGGAGGGGTTGCAGGTTGTGCTTTCTTTAAGAGGGATACATGAAAGGAAGGGTGGATTCAAAGATGAGGTGGTAATTGTATCTTATAGGTCACCTCATTTAACCTTCAAAGAATTGGGTAGGGGCCAATATATCAGAAGTCCAACTTGGCTGAGGGTCGAGATGTGAGGTAGTGCTGACGTTTTATCCACACAAGGTTGCCGGGCTAGAATGACGGGGCTGGGGTACAACGCTTATCAGCGGTGGTCTTGTACCATTGGCGAGCTTGGGCAAATGTAGTTCTTGTGAGCTGCTGAGCCTTGCGGATCTTTTGTATGAGAGCTCCAGATGCAGGTATCTGTTGTGGGGGAAGGTCTGGTATTCCGATTTGCGGGTGGAAACCATAGGATACAAAAAATGGAGAATCCCCGATGGAGGAGTTGTGGTGAACTCTGCTGAGGGCGAACTCTGCCAGAGGTAACCAAGCATGCCAGTTGTCCTGCAAATGGGTAGTATAACATTGAAGATATTGCTCGAGATTTTGGTTCATTTGTTCTACTTGCCCATTCGCTTGGGGGTGGTAGGCAGTAGTAGGTTTTAGTGTGACACGTAAGGCAGTGAAGAACGCCCTCCAAAAACGGGAAACAAATTGGGTCCCTCGATCACTAATGATCTCCTGGGGGCAGCCATGTAGATTCATTACATGGTGGATGAACAACAGGGCCGTGTGTCAAGCCCTGGTAACCCTTGAAGCGGGTCATCTTTGTAAAATGATCCACTGCTACCAGGATGGTGGTATAGTTATTGGACGGGGGCAAATTGACAATAAAGTTGAGTCCCACTCTTTGCCAGGGACCTGATGGGGCAACGGACAGTTGTAGGAGTCCTATCGGGGCCTTTTGGGGTACCTTGGTTTTGGCGCAGAGGATACATCGTTCCACATATTGGTGAACATCGGATGCCATTGAGGCCCACCAGAAGGAACGGTGGATCAATTGTAAGGTGCATCAAGGTCCTGGGTGCCCAGCTAGAGGGGCATCATGGTGGGCCCACAAGATCTGGGGCCGGCAGGATGGGGGGACCATTATTCTTCCATCTCATTTCCACACACCCTCCACCCTCTGAGCTGCACGATCCGGGGCCTCCCAAAGTTCCCACTCACTAGCTTTCTGGAGTTGTTTTAAGCTTGTATACGAGGCGGCGAATACCTGTGGGTTCAAGAGAGTCCCTTGTTGCTCATCCTCATTGCCCGCCTCTTTGCAGTAGTGGGAGAGGGCATCTGCTAGTACATTTAACTGCCCTGGTCGGTATTGGATATGAAACGTGAAGCGAGCAAAAAAACAGTGCCCAGTGGGCATGGCGGGCATTGTGAATTTGGGCGGTTTGGAGAAAAGTTAGATTTTTGTGATCTGTGATCACTGTCACCGGGTTTGGCCCCTTCCAGGTAATGCCGCCAAGTCTCAAATGCCATCTTAATTGCGAGCAGTTCTCTATGAAACACGGTATAATTCCATTCAGCGGGAGTGAGTTGTCGTGAATGATGGTAGGCGCAGGGAAAAAGTTGACAGGAGTTAGGGGTATCTTGGAGTAACACTGCCCCAAGGGCAGTGCTAGAGGCATTGGACTCCACGTGGAATGGGCGATCGAAATTTGGGTGTTGTAGAAGGGCGGCCACTGTAAATGCGTGTTCCAAGTGCTGTACCCTACTCCAATGGTAGGGTTGGTTCTTCTTCAACAGTTGAGTAAGAGAAATGGTGATCGCACCATAATTGGGGATATACTGTCTGTAGTTATTGGTACTGCCGAGGAACCGCTGCAACGGTTTGACGGGTCTTGGGGTTGGCCATTGTTGTACGGCTTCTACCTTCATGTCCATTCTGATTCCTGTTGGGGTGATCACAAACCCAAGAAAGTCAATGGTGGTCACATGGAAGACACACTTCTCTCTCTTACAGTATAGCTTATGGTCACGGAGCTGTTGTAGGACTTGCCGTACCTGTTGTACATGTTGTTCCAATGAAGGGGAATAAATGAGAAAATCATCCAGGTAGGCGATGACAAAGATGTCCAAAAGGTCCGGTAAAATATCATTAATAAAATGCTGAAACGTAGCCAGAGCATTAGCTAGGCCAAACAGCATGACGAGATACTCGTAGTGCCCATACCGCGTGTGAAACATGGTCTTCCACTTATCTCCGGAACGGACCCGGACTAGATTATATGCCCCGCATAGGTCTAACTTGGTATAAAGGGTCGCGCCTTGTAGGTGATTAAGGAGTTCTGGGATCAAAGGAAGGGGATATCAATTCTTGATGGTAATGGCATTTAAGCCCTGATAATCTATGCAGGGGCGTAACCCCCCATCCTTTTTTGCAACAAAGAAAATGGGCGCTCCTGCAAGAGAACTAGAGTGGAGAATAAAGCCGTTCCGAAGAGCTTCATCCAGATATTGTCGAAGGGTTTTCAACTCAGGGGTCGAGAGGGTGTAAATCCACCCGAATGGCGGTTCCTTGCCTGGGAGAAGATCTATGGGACAATCATATGCTCTATGTGGGGGAAGTTCTGCCGCTTGGACCTTGCTGAACACATCCGCCATGTCATCGTATTGGGGAGGAAGAGAGGGTGGACATGTTGTCGACTTGATCATCGCTGCCAGTCCTTGAGGACGTGGGGGGTGTTTACGAAGACAGGTCTCTTTGCAGTAGGGGGAGTCAAAGCAGAGCTGCTTCATTTTCCAATCTATCCTGGGGTTCTGCTGTCCCAGCCAGGGGAGTCCTACCACCACGAGGAACAGCGGGGTACAGACCACATCAAAACATAAGGATTCCCCATGATTCCCCGTCTGGCACTGCAAGTCCTGGGTTTGGGTCATAATTGGTCCAGAGACTAAGGGTAAGCCATCGATTGACTGGACCCACTCGGGGACCACTTTTGGTTGGGTCAGAATATTATGTCGTTGCAGCAGGATAGTGTCCACAAAATTACTTGATGCTCCTGAGTCCACCAAGACCCACACCACCATCGAATAGCGGGGTCCAACACGGATCATGAGGGGAAGGCGAAGGTGCCTGTGTGAAGAAGTCATGGTTGAAGAAGCAAACACTAAGGTCGGGGGCCCTCCAGTCCATCCCAACCCTTGGCATTTCCCTGGTCTCTGCATTGCGGAGGCAGGGAGGAACAGTCATTAATAAAATGGGAGGGCTTCCCACAATAGTAGCACGAATGAGAGCACCAGCATCTTTCCTTCTCATCAGTGGATAGCAGCCGGCAAGATGCGCCAAGCTGCACTGGTTCCGGGTCAGAGGTCTTTAGACCAGCAGGCATCGACGAGGGGATAGACAAGGTGCGGGGCGGAAAGGGCTGGTTCTCTTGTCGACGTTCCCATTGCCTCTCAGCAAGGCGTCCTCCATCTGCAAGGTTAAGGTGGCGAGCTCCTCCCCGGTCCCTGGGAGAGTGGTCAGGGCGAGCTGATCCTTCAGGTCATCCCCCAAGCCCCGTCTAAATATGACCCTTAAGACTTCATTTGGCTAGCGCAGCCCCAGGGCCAGCTACCAGAACTGTGTTCTATATTCTGCCAGGCCCCCCCTTGGCTTGTTTGAGGGACATAATGGCTGTTTCCGCGTCTCTTACCCAATGGGGGTGGTCAAACAGCATGGCAAATTCTTTCAGAAAGTCTGCGTAATTGGTAAGCAGGGGGCTATCCCCCTGCAACAGGGTAGCTGCCCATTCCAATGCAGTGCCCCCCAGGTTCCCTATAATAAAGGCAACCTTCAGGGAATCTGGGGCTGCATGGAGAAGGCTAATTTACATAGGGCCACAAATCCCTGAAAAACCCTACAGACCCCAGTCAATTTATCTATATGAGGCACCCTAGGCTCCTGGGGGCTCACTGCCACTGCAGCTGCCACCGGAACCAATGGGGGAGGAGGCTAAGGGGAAGAGACCGGGCCCTGGGTGACCATGGCGGCCAGGGCCTGATGCTCCACTTGTAAGTTCTGGATTTCCATGGCCAGGGACTGCACGGCTTGAATGAGCTCTGCTACCTCCTTCACAAGCTCCATGGGGGTGGGTGGAGCTAGGAAAGGCTGGTGATTCTGTCAGGTAAGGGGGGGGAAAGGGAGATCGAGGCCAGACAGGGGGAGTCCTGCCCCCCCCCCATTACCACGCACACGCCTCGGCTCAATACACCTGTGGGTTCCCTTCGAGGTATAAGTGCCTGTCAGGATAGTGTGTGGACCTACTGGCCTCTCAGAGACCAGGTCCCTATCATCATAGGGCGCCAGGAGTCAACGGGAGCCTGAGGCCGAAGTCACATACAAACACCCTTCACCACTCTGGAGGGGGAATGGGACTACGAGGTGGGGGGGGGTGCAGGGAATTGGGAGAGGCAGTAGGGGCCCAGGAACTGAGGATGGGCCAGGGAACGGAGGGTACCACACACTCTGCAGGGGGGAAGGGAAATAATCCCAGGAGGGGAAAGGGCTCTCGCTCAATGTCACTCATGCTGTGCAGCCACATGCTCAGTCAGGCCACGGGAAGGGGGGAACAAGGGGACACAACACCAGGGCTTCAACACAATCACAGAGTAATACACAATAAGCACATAAATCCCACACTTAACTCTCGCACGGGGCCAGTCTCTCCAACTCAATCACCAGCACCGAGTGCTTCTCGGCGCTGGTATTTCTATCAGACACCCCGCCCCCCACGTGAGCGCGCAAATGCGCAGAGCGGTGCAGAGGGAGCAGGGGCGGCTCCTCACTGTCAGCAGATTTCCTCTTTCTGCCTGGCAGTTGCTGTGCCAGCAGCAAAGCCCTCTGTGTTAGGGGGCGTGTCAGATGCTGCCGTCAATGGTGGTAACTCCAGCGAGGGGCTCCGGGGACCGGGGCGGTCCCCCGACTGGACCCCCGAGCCGGCGGCCACCCCCGCCGGAGGGGGCGGCCCCGGTGGGGCATGACAGCTCTAAAATGATTGCAGGAGAGGATTAAGGACATTGATCTCCAGCAGTATAGGAGGAAGGTGGGGGAAGTGAAGACAGTATCATCTTGTGTTGGATTTGGCCAGGGACAGATTAGGGGTGCTACTAGTGTACTGTGCACCCAATTGCCCAGCAGCATCCCTACATGCTCTTGCTGATTTGGTGTCTGATGTGATCTTCCGGACTCTGAAACTAGTGGTCCTGGGGGATTTTAAAATCCACACTGACACCAATCTTGGAGGAGCGAGGCATGAGTTCATGGCCTCCATGACAACCATGGGCCTGTCCCAAATCATCTGTGGCACCACACATGAGGAGGGACATACACTGGATTTGGTTTTCTGCACCGGCCTTGAGGCGGGGGGTCAGTTAGTAGAAGTTAGGGGGATGGAACCCTTGTAATGGTCTGACCATTACCTCCTTAAGGCGTGCATCCTGGAGCATGTAAGCCCCCAACAGAGTGCAGGACTTATTAGATCGGTCCACCCTCGGAGACTTATGGAACCAGATCAGTTCCAGAATGCTCTGGAGGAGTTTCCCCTGGACCTTGACACCCGCTCGGTCGATGATCTTGTAGCCTTCTGGAACACCTTGTTGGCCGAGATCATTGACAGAGTGGCTCCTAGGTGTCCTCTGCCCTCCCAAGTCTCCCGCAGGTCTCCTTGGTTTACTGAGGATCTGCGGTGTTTGAAGCGGGAGAGCAGGTGGTTGGAGCACCGGTGGCGCCGGACTCGCGATGAGTATGATCGATCACAGCATAAGAGCAGTTTAAAGGCCTATGCTGTGGCAGTGCAGGCAGCAAAGAAGCAGTTCTTTGTTGCCCTTTTTGCATCTGCAAAGTCACGTCCAGCGGAGCTTTTCCGGGTGGTGAAAGGTTTGGTCAGTCCTGCCTGTCTCCGTCTGGACCTGGAGCAATCCAGTGACCGCTGTGACCGGTTTATCGAGTACTTTGTAGATAAGATCACTCGCATCCGCCACGATTTCGGTTCCACAGTTATTGCAGAGGATCATCTTGGGGCTATGGATGCCCCGTCCTGTCCTGCTTTGTGGGATCGGTTTCAGATGGTATCGCCTGTTAATGTGGAGCCCTTGTTGGGATCTGTTCATGCCACCACTTGTGAACAAGATCCTTGCCCATCCTGGCTGGTGAAAGCCACCCAGGAGACACTACGGCCATTGCTGGCTGGGGTGGTTAGTGCCTCCCTTCAGGAGCGCAGGGTGTCTGACTGCCTGAAGGAGGCTGTGGTTAGGTCCCTGTTCAAGAAACCATCTCGTGACGCTGATGCTCCTGCCAGTTATCGGCCAGTCTCTAGCCTTCCCTTTTTAGGGAAGGTTATTGAACGGGCTGTGGCATGGCAGCTCCAAGAACACCTGGACTGCACTGATTTCCTTGACCCCTCTCAGTCTGGGTTTCAGCCTGGGTATGGTACGGAGACTGCATTGGTGGCCTTGGTTGACAATCTCCATCTGGCATTGGACCAGGGTCGTCAGACCTTACTGGTCCTGCTAGACCTTTCAGCTGCATTTGACACAGTCTATCATGAGTTGTTGGTGACTCGCCTGCGGGACCATGCCAGGATTTATGGGACAGTCTTGGACTGGTTTCGTTCATTCCTGGCCGGGAGAACTCACCGGGTGGTTTTGGGGGTGTGTACATTTTCTCCCCCGGGACCTCACGTGTGGAGTCCCTCAGGGTGCCATTCTGTCCCCCCTCTTGTTTAACATCTATATTCAGCCATTAGGGGAGAACGTGAGAGGGTTTCAGGGCATGCTGATGACACTCAGCTCTACCTCTCTTTTTCCATCGACCCAGGCCATGCAGTCTCTTTATTTTCCCAGTGCCTGTCAGCTGTGGGGGCTTGGATGAGGTTGAGCCATCTGCAGCTGAATCCTGACAAGACGGAGGTGATGTTGGTGGGTGAGGGCCTGGGGACCTGGGAGTGGTTGAATCGCCTCTTGTGGGGGGCGGGGGGGTGTCACCCTCCCATGGTCCCGCAGGTACGGAGTCTGGGTGTGCTCCTCGATTCACGGCTCAGCCTGGAATCTCAGGTTGTGGCCGTGGCGGGGAGTGCGTTTCGGCAGTTACATCTTGTCCGGCGGCTTCGGCCGTATCTCTCAGACTCCGACCTCGCCACTGTCATCCATGCCTTCATCACCTCGAGGCTGGATTACTGCAACGCGCTCTACGTGGGGCTGCCCGAGAAGCTGGTCCGGAGGCTGCAGCTGGTGCAGAATGCCGCGGCCCGTCTCCTGACGGGGGCGGGTCGCAGGGAGCACATGACACCAGTGCTCCGGGCTCTGCACTGGCTGCCTATAAAGCACCAGGCTAGGTTCAAGGTGCTGGTTTTGACCTTCAAAGCCCTTCATGGCCTGGGCCCTGCCTATCTGCGGGATCACCTCACTCCTGAGACCCCTGAGATTGTCCGTGGGGGTCTTTTGGAGGTTCCCCGGGCGAGACGGGTGGCCACTGATGTGAGATCTTTTTCAGTGGCTGCCCCCATGCTGTGGAATTCGCTCCCAGAGGAGGCTCGGTTGGCCCCCACCCTCTTGTCGTTTCGATGTTTGTGTAAGACCTGGCTGTTCCGCAGGCTTTTGGCAAGGGGTAGGGGTAGGATGGGGGGGTAGGGTTTGGGAGGGACGGTGAATTTTATCATTTGTTTTAAATTTTGTTTTTTTATTGTCCAATTTTTTGTGTGTCGTTCACCGCCCCGAGCTGCCTTTGGGCAGGAGGAGTGGGATACAAGTTTCAAATAAATAAATAAATAAGTAAATAAAAATTATAAGTATTGGGCATCAGGCCCGAACCAGCCATCTTATCTGAAAGAACTCCAGCAACCCAAATTAAGGTATGCTTTCACTTCTCTAAGATGCCAAACCATGGAATCGGAAGTTCTTAATGGGAGATATAAGGGATATAAATATTCAGACCATTTATGTGTATGTGGAATGCCTGCTGTTGAGGATCTTTGCCACTATGTTCTATTTTGTCCATTTTATAATGAGGCAAGAAGAGCATTGTGGGCCTCAGTTGGGAACTTGCAAGGAAAAACACCTATACAGAAATGGGTGTTTCTTCTACAAGATACGGTTCCGGAGACGACAAGGGCAGTAGCTACCTTTGCATATAGGGCAAAAAAACAATGGATCCAGAAATTGCAAAATTGAACCGAACTGGAAAAAGGAACTGAGCTAATTGGGGGAAGTACTTCCCGTATGGGAAGAGTTATTGCTATGGCTATGTTTTGTTTTATAATTAATGTGTTTGTTCATTATGGTTTATATATTTATTTATTTATTGCTTTGTCAAGACTGTATGGCCAGTAAAATAAACTTTATTATTATTATTAAAATTAGTACGAACTCTGAGGGCCACATTGAAGTTGGGGGCGGGGGTGCTTAATGGGTGTATACAAGAAAAGGAAGGCCCAGATCATGAATCTGTGCTGTGGATCTGTCCCCTTCCCTTGTGTGCATGCCCTCATCTCTGTCCCATTATCCCGAACTCAGTCTGGATGCAGGAGCCAGATCCAGGCCACATAAAAAGGGCCACATAAAAACTTGCTGAAGGCTGCATTTGGCCCCCGGGCCTGAGGTTCCCCGTTCCTGTCCTAGAGCATCTGAGGAGTGAACACTTCTCGGTGGTGGGTGGAGTGCAGCCTGCTTGCCTGTCTGTGAGGATTGTTGTGCTAAAACTGTGAGTGAGGACAGAGTGGCGGCTGCACGGACCAAAAATTGACTCCATAGGGCTATTGTCTCATTTGTTTTTATTCAAAGAATTTTGAGAATGTTTTATTTTGGAAGCTAACTGGAAGGTAGAAATCAAAGTCTATTGATCTTATGGTTTAGCTTCATGCTAATTTTCGAAGGCCTTATTAGAGGCATTGTTTTAATTAAGTAAGAAGCATGTAAATAATTTCTAATGTTAAAAAAATTAATCAATTGCTTATTTAGGAAAAGACAGCCTGAGTTGCCAAAGGAATTTTAACACAGACAGCCAGTTCTGGGCATTGGCAACAAAGAATGTTCTGCTCAGATAATATGCCTACTTTTTAATCATTCTTATACAAAACTAACTTGAGTGACATCTACTCCTGCTGCAATTGTTATCATCCACCTTGCAGAGAGTGGCAAGGCAGATAAAATACTCAAGAGCATGTCTATACTCCCCTGGCCTCAGTGCTTCTGTAGGTGCAGCCTTGTGTTGGTAATCTCTCTGATCACAGTGCTTATGTATCACAGTACCACGACTGGGTCTTTGTCTTTCGAGTTGTTAATATATCTATATGTAGCAAACTGTCACAGAGGACTTTTTACACAATGTATTTAGATGAGAGAAAGATGGTGTCCTTCAGTTTGCAAACAAAGAAGTGAAAATAAACATTAAGTGTAAGAAGTCATATCAAGTTGAGCTATTAGTTCAGAAGTGGGCAAATTGTGGCTCTTCTTTGGCCCCACTGTGGTAAACGGATGCAGTTCTTGGGATTAGGAAACTCTGTCCACTACTGTATTAGTTTTTTGTTAATGTTCTGGAGGAAGATTAAATTCCATAGAGATCACGTTTGGCGAGAGAAGTAAAACAGAGGGGGCAGGAAATATACAAGACCAGCATCCCTGGTAACCCAGAGGTCAAAACAGAATAAACTCAGGCAAGAGAATAAAATTCAGTTGGAATAAATGTAATCTCCAGCGAAAGAAACTAACAGAAGATAATGGTCAGTTTCTGATGTAGGGGACATTGTCTGCACCATCCCCCTTCCCTACCAAAGAGCTCAAAAATCTTGAAGTGCTCCCTGTGGGGAGAGTCACAAAATCTAACAACAAAGGCCAGCTGCTATTCAGTCCCATTTGTTTGGAGTAGGGTTGCCACCTATGTATATTATTTTCCCAGGCCACTTATGAAACTCTCGGTGTTTTCAGACATGACGCTAACTCCAATTTAACCACACTTGAACTTTTCTTCATCGAGAGGCACCATACCAGCTGTTTCTTTCTTCTGGGATATCACTCCTGGAGGCATTCCAGCCCCTGCTATCCCCACCCACCCATGTTCAATGCAATTAAAAAAACATAATAAAACACAATACAAATAAATCACAAATATAAAACAGGTGGTTGATCGTCAGCTCCAGGTTAATCTTGATGCTACTGGATTCCTGGACCCATTTCAGTCAGGTTTTCATCCTGCCTATGGCACAGAGACTGCATTTGTGGGTTCAGCCGATGATCTGCATCTTTAGATGGATATGGGGAATTCTACCCTGTTGATTTTGTTAGATCTTTCAGAGGCCTTTTATACAGTTGATCATGAGGTGTTGTTGACATGACTATGGGACCTGGCAGGTGTGTACAGGACCACTCTTGAATAGTTCTGTTCTTTCTTGTCGGGGAGGTCCCAGCGGATAGTGAAGGGCAATTGCTCATTGTCCCCTCAGGACCTTCCCTGTGGTGTTTCTTTCTGTTCCCTCCCCCCCTCTTGTTCAATGTGTATTGAGGCCACAGGGTGAGGTCATTTGGAGGTTTGGGGTGATGTGTCATTAATATGCTGATGATACTCAGCTCTACCTGTCTTTTTCATCTGACCCAGGTCCTGCAGTCTTAGTGCTTGATGCCTGGCTGCTGTGTGGGACTGGATGAGGGTGAGCTATTTGAAGCTGAATCCTGCCAAGACTGAAGTGATGATGGTTGGCTAGTTCTATGACTTGGAGGGGGGATTTGGACACCTGTCACTGATGGGGTCCAGCCACCTCTGGTCAAACAGGTTTGCAGCCTTGGAGTGCTTCTGGATCCATTGCTGCACCTTGTTACCAGTGATGCTTTTCTCAACAAAATGACAGACACCCCCCCCCCCTCCTCTGCTGGGCAAAGCAGCACCCCGTGGAACGCAGTTCGAGCGGTGCACAGGAGAATTAAGGAGCCCAAGTCAAGAGGTCAAGAGTTCATAGTCAGGATGGGTTGAAGCCTAGGAAGTAAAGATAAGCCCCTCTTGCAAAACCAGTCTGACCTCGGAAAGGGAGTCTACAAGGAGACCTGAGTAAACATGGAGCAATTGAGTCAAGGGCATCCTCCCTTTTTGATAAACTCCCCCCAGCAACTATGAGAAACTCCTAACTAGCAACAGCTTTCAGGATATAAGATTGGAACTCAAGTATGGACACAAAAGGTCGTTAGTGCTCAATAGGGGCGGGCGTGCCGGTAAATCCGGTATCCGATAATGCCGGTACTGGGCGTACCGGCATTACCCGGAATCCGGTCCCGTTACCGGATTCCGGGTACCGGATTTTTTTACATTGCAGCCATTTAAATGAATGGCTGCAATGTAAAAAGTCCCACCAAAAAAGTAAAAAAAAAAAACCTCCCCGAGTCCAGGCTGCGCAGGTGGAAGGGGGGACACCCCCCACCCACCCTGCCCAGCCTGGATTTTTTTTTTAAAAAGAGCCCCCCC
>QEPC01014024.1:78597-112332 GCA_003113815.1 Sphenodon punctatus
TGAGTCAGATGACTTCCCCCTCCCTGCTACATTTGACCTTCCAGTGACCTGACAGAGTGACAGTTGCCCCTCCCTGCTTGGCCTTCCAGTGACCTGACAGAGTGACAGTTCCCCCTCCCTGCTTGGCCTTCCAGTGACCTGACAGAGTGACAGTAGACCACGTTTGTTTTAGTCACCCGAACTCAACCAAATGCGATCCGAACTGACCAAAGTGTTCGGCCATTTTGCCGTTCGGTGTTCGGTTTAGTATGTTAGTGTTCGGTTGTCCGAACAGGCCGAGTTCGGGTCGAACACCGAAGTTCCGAACTGCGTTTGCCCATCCCTAAAAGTCTAGTTTGTTAACACTTTACAGAAAGAAGGTTGCGAGGGAGGCGAGAGACATGATAGCAATTTTCAAATAGTTTAAAGGTTGCAACAAAAAAGATGGAGGAGATTTGTTCTGCATTGCTACAGGAGACAGAAGAATAGGAAATGGGCTTCAATTATAGTAAGGATGATATTGGTTATATATTAGAAAAAAGTCCTGTCAGAGCAGTTGGCCAGTGGAATAGGTTGTCTAGGTCTTCATTAGAAGATTAAAAAAACACTTGGAAAACCATCTGTTTGTGATGTTGTAGGGATAGGGTAATCTGCCTTGGAGCAGGAGGTTGTAGAAGATGGCCCTTGAGGTCATAAAAACAAGAATTGTGATACTTGGTCAGAACAATGGTCCATCCAGCCCAGCATCCTGTCTCTGACAAGTTTGGTTGCTTTCAAAAAATATGCCAGAGGAGTAGGGGCACCCATCATTGATGGGGTTTGTCCCTCGTTGGCCTCCCAGGTGCAGAGCCTGGGGGTGCTCCTGGATACTCAGTTGCACCTGGATATCCAGGTGTCAGTTGTGGCCAGGAGTGCCTTCCACTAATTTTATTTATTATTTATTTATTTATTGCATTTGTACCCCACCCCTCCTGAACACAGCTTGATGCAAATTGCATCTGGTGAAGTGGTTCCACCTGTATATTTCAGATTCTGACCTTGCCACATGCATTTATCACCTTGAGGCTGAACTATGCAATGTGATCTGCGTGGGGCTGCCCATGGTGATGATCCAGAGACTGCTGCAGTGCAGAATGTGGCGGCCCAACTGTTAATGGGAACGGTTCACCACGAGCATATTACATCAGTACTCCGTGCTCTGCACTGGCTGCCTATAGTCTTCTGGGCCTGATTCAAGGTGGTGGTATTAACCTATAAAGCCCTAAACGGTCTGGGTCCTACTTATCTGTGGGACCACCTCATTCCCTGGGCAGCTCCTGCAGTTGTCAGGGGATGCCCTCCTGGAGGTCCTGCATGGTCGGCAGGTGGCTATGGAAAGGAAGGTGTTCTCAGTGGCTGTACCGATGCTGTGGAACTCACTCCAGGTGGGTATCTGTTTCAGTCCGGATCTTCTCACCTTCCAGTGGCATTGTAAGGCCTGGCTCTTGTGCCAGGCATTTGGTGGAGGGGATGGATAAGGGATTGCAGGGAGGGGTTCTGGTTAGTTTTTAAATATATTATTGATGCACTATTGGTCTGGTATTTGTTTTTTCATTGTTTTAATTGAATATTTTTTGATTTTATTGTGTTCTTTGTGAGCCCCTCTGAGCTGCCAGAGGCAGGAGGGGTGGGATAGAAATAAATGAATAATAATAATAGGTCATAATGGAGTGATCCATTTCCTACAGCTTTCTCCCAGGCCCCTACAGTCAGAGGGATCATCCCCTGACCAACATGACTACTAGCCATTTATAGAGCTATGATTTTTTCCAGTCCTATCTGAAACCTTCTCAGTGTCCTCGGGCGACAAGTTCCACACATTAATTGTACACCGAGTAAAAAAATACTTTTATTTGTTTTAAATCTGCTGCCAGTTAAATACATTGGGTCTCCCCAACTTCTAGTACTACAGGTGGTAAATAACAGTTTCTTTAATTACTTGCTCTGTACCACATATGATTTTGTAAAATTTATCCCATTTGTTTCTTCTCCAAGCTGAAGAGCCCTAATCTAGTGAGCCTCTGCTTGTACAGAAGCTGTTCCATACCATTGATCATTGTTGTTGCCCTTATCTGTATTATTAATAGTCACTAATTTATTATTATCATTAATAATAATTTATATAGGATCAGTAGTGTACCTGGCACTGTACAATCAATAGATATAGACAGCTCCCTATCCCAAGGGGCTTACAACCTAAGAGAGAAAAGGGAAAGGTGAACATTGGAAGAGACAAGGATACATTAATGAGGCTGAGAACTTGCAGGGGCACATGCTTAATTTAGGGCGTTTTCAAATGGACAAACTAGCCTGGACTAGTTAGAATAAACTCTGGTGCTTACATAGTGGTACCTGTTTAGATGGACATGCTAGTCTGGGATAAATTGAGTCTGGGATAGCCATGTGAACAGAACATTGCTGTTAGCATGGTGCTCAGAGTCTCTGGGTTGAATTTCAGTCCCATGGTACTTTTCATCCGTGATCAGCAGACTGATTTCTGGGATTGAAGAAAATCAGATTTTCTGAGTTGAAGAAAATGGAAACTCATCCCTCAAGGTATTTAAACTTGGCGCTCCACAATGCATTGTTGAAGGATGATAGAGGTAATATGGTCACCCCACAGTCATGTGCCCCTAGATACCAGAGGGAGAAAATGCCTGGAGTGTCTGTCAGGTCTTGGCGTTGGACTCTGTGGTACTAAGTATGGGATAGTTGACTAGTTCGGGATAGTTGTTCAGACGGACAATAGTCTAGACTAGTTTAACAACCAGTTGTTATAACCCCCAGCAAATGGAGTATTTTTGTTAGGCCGGGCTAATAAGCACTGTTGACAGTGTTCAGACGCACATCCTATCCCGGGCTTAAAGCAATTAGTCCAGGATAAATGTCCCTCTGAAAACACCCTTACAGGGGAAAGATTCTAAGTGAGGGGGTGGGGAGAGGATGCAATTTCACTCATGGCAAGCTAGGGAAAGTCTGATGGAAGAGGCAGGTTTTCAGGAGGATTTGGAAGTGGGAGGGCAGAACAGAATAAATATATCCAAGGACAGAGTTCCAGGCATGGGGGACAACAAAAGAGAAGGGGTAAAGATGTTTAGAGGAGTAAGGGAGCTGCAAACAGGCAAGGGTGGGGGCAGAGGAGGCGTGTGGCAGGATACAAGAGCAGAGAGATATGGGGGAGCAAGGCCATGAAGGGCCTTGAAGGTGAGCTTGTGCTGAATGCACTGATGTAGAGGGAGTCAATGTAGGGCGGAGAGCAGGGGCTGAACATGGTCAAAGTGATGGGCAAGGTGGATAACTTTGGCAACAGAGTGTTGGACATAGATGATGGGGGGTGAGATCAGAGCAAGGGAAACCAAGGAGAAAGTTTCAGTAGTCAAGGCAAGAGCAGTGGCAGCTCCCCCCCCCAGGGCATTTGGGGCACTGCCCCCCATGCGCCATGGTGGGCCCCGCCGCTCCTCTAGTTTAAAAAACAAAACAAAACCCCGCGGCGCCGCTTCTGATAGCAGCAGCAGCCTCTGACTTCTGCTTCAGAAGCTGCTGCTGCTGTCAGTGATCTGTCTCCCTTCCGGAACCCACTCTCAGAGCCACTCTGAAAGTGGGTCCCAGAAGGGACAAAAAGGCTGAGCCCTTCAGTCCATAGCACGCATAGGACGTGCTGTGGAGGGAGGGGCTAGCCTTTTCCATTGCGCCTAATGGGTGCTGGAAATGGGATGCTTTTTAAATCCTGAGATGTAACTGTGAGTCTGGTGATTCATGGGCCTTGAAATTCCCCCCCAACACACACACACGAAGCAGAGGGCAAGAATACTGCTTCAGAAGGGACTTCTGAAGCAGGGATTGAGGTCCCTCCAACATACATGCAGCAAGTCCCTTTTTTCTGAAGAAGTATTCTTAACCTCTGCTGTGTGTGTGTGTGTGTGTGTGTGTGTGTGTTTGCTAAAACTGCTTGTAAGTGAGGCTTAAAGTTGTCTGCCTGCTTTTAAACCTGGCAGAGGAGGTGATTATAACCTGCCTAACCTAACTGAAATTGCTTGATTAAGTAATATAATGTCCATCCAACATTAAACCTTGGAACTCCTTGCTGCTGGGTTATTCCCCCCACCGTTGCCCTGGCTCCGCCCACCATTGCCTGTCGGCCGGCCTTACTGCCCCTCCAACCTCAAAACCCACCAGCCACCCCTGGGCAAGAGATGACTGGAGCATGGACTTGGATTTTTGCAGTGGCAAGGGCCAGATTTTAGCAATATTATACAGATGATGTTTTTAAACGAGCAAGACTTGAGGGGGGAGGTATCCCGTGGTCGGTGTGAAGGGTGGCAGCAGGGCGCCCATGTATGAAGTGCATAGGGAGGGCTTCAAATGAGCAGGTCCCAGCATGGCTGTCCCACGCACGGAGGCAGCCACCCTGGCTCACACGGGGCACTCTGGATTTTTCAAGAGTGCTCCATGCATGGCCATGGGTGGCCAGTAAATGGGTCATGGGAGCGCGTGTCCCCATGCACCAACTTCAAACAAGTATTTAGATGCATGGATGGCGAGGGGCCATGTGTGGATGTGTCTTGTTTAAAAACACACAGAGCGAAGCAACAGGATTTGGCAACAGCCTGGATCTAAGGCGTAAAGGAGAGAGGGAGTCAAAGATGAATCCCAGGCTATATGCCTGAGGGACAGGCTGGATGGTGACACCCTCAATGGAAACTGAGAGGGAAGTAGGAAGGGTATGTTTTGGGGGAAGATGAGGGAGTTCAGTTTTGGTTATATTCAGTTTGAGATGGCAGTGAGACATTAAAGAAGAGATGTCAGAGAGAGAGTCAGTGATATCGAGACTAGATAGAGGAGAGGGTGCGAGTGGAGAGATAGAGTAGGCAATACTGAAAGCCATGAGATTCAATGAATTTACCCAGAGAAAGAACGTAAAGGGAGAAGAGAGCCCAGGACAGAGCCTTGGCGAACTTCCACAGAGAGGGGAAGTGACGTAGAGGAGGTACCAGCAAGAGAAATACTGAAGTATCTCTCAAACGGCTCCAAGGAAAACCAGTCAATAAGAGAGTCCCAGAAACTAAGGGAGCATAGTAAATCCAGGAGGAGGCCACTGGAGTAGAGGCCCTTAGACTTAGCTAACAGAAGGCCATTGATGAACGGGGTCAAGGGAGGAACAGAAGAGAGGAAATCAAGACAGTACACAGCCTGATCCAGAAGCTTGGAAGTGACAGGTAGGAGGCGGAGCAAAATGGGGTGATAGTTGGAAGGGTCAAGAGTGGCCTTCTTAAGGATAGGGGAGGCAGTGGCATGTTTGAAGGCCAATGGAAATGATCCAGTAGAGAGGGAGAGGTTGATGATGTGCAACAGAGAAGGCATAGAGGTGGGGGCAATCGCTATTAGGAGGCAAATGGGGATGGGATCAAGGAGGCAGGTGGAGAAGTTGGATGAAGAGAGGATGGAGGTGACTTCATCAAGGGAAGCTAGGGGGAGGGAGAAGGAGAAGATAATAGAAGAGAGGCAGGACGGGAAATAGCAGGGAAAGAAATGGGGGAAGGAGAGGGTTGAGAAGCAATAGCAAGGCAGAGTTTATCAATCTTGTTGAAAAAAGAGAGAAGATCCTGTGCAGGAGAGAGGAAGGGGGTGGGGTTGGAGGACAGGGAAGCTTTAGAAGGGAAGCAAATGTTGAGAAGAGACTTGGGTGGGGGTCAAAAGAAGAGGTCAGCAAGAGGGAACAGGAAGCAGCATGGTCAGAGGGGGTGTCCACATGGATATTGAAGTGCCCAAGAACGAGGGTGGGAATATTGTATTTGCCAAGGAAGAAAGTAAGCCATATGTCAAAGTCAGAAAGAAGAGAGGATAAGGAGCCTGGGGGGCAGTAGATGACAGCAACACTGAGTTGGAGGGGGAAGTAGAAGCGAACACAATGGGTCTCAAAAGAGGATAAAGAGTGAGAAGAAGGAGTGCCGAGGGTTTGGAACTGGCAAGATTCGGCAAGAAGCAACACCTTCAGCCAACACCACCACAACCTTCCGAGTGCGGTGAGTGGGTGAAGGAGAGGTTAGCAGGAGTGGCAGCATTACAGTGGGGAATCCAGGTTTCTGTAAGGGCAAGGAGCAGGAGAGGGAGAGATCATGATTGAATGGTACTTTCTGGATGGAAGTGCGCCAGTTCCAGATCAGGCCTGGTTAAGTTTTCTGTTCCACTGCCATTAAAATGCCACTTGAGAAAGCAGAGCACTTAGGTGGGTTTATGTTTTAGTGCATTTTGCACATGCATGATTCACAGTCAAGAACAATCAGCAAAGAGGGAAAGGCAGCTGAAATGGGGATGCTCCCTCCAAAATAGAGAATGTTGGGACAAGGAGGTTGGCAACATGAGGGGAAATTAATTCAATATACCTGTT
Source organism: Sphenodon punctatus (assembly GCA_003113815.1). Lineage (NCBI taxonomy): Eukaryota > Metazoa > Chordata > Lepidosauria > Sphenodontia > Sphenodontidae > Sphenodon > Sphenodon punctatus. The sequence continues at coordinate 85,004 of QEPC01014024.1, forward strand.
TCAGGGCTAAAGCCAATTCAAGTGTAGCCTCAAAACAGTCTCCTCCTCCTCATTATTTATAGTGCCAGTAACATGCCTGGCAGTACTGAATCACCATTAATCAGGCTTCATTCATATGATACACTTGGTATGAGAACAACCCTTCCTGTGCTTCATTTTTAACATCTGAAACGGTTAGATTGGAAGATATACTGGGTGTATTGGGCATTAACTCTCAAAATGTTAAGCTGGAAAGCAAGATTTGACAATTGTTCTAAATCCCTTACCCACATTTCTTGTAATGTGTGACGTGCTGTCATTTTGTTTGCTCCACAGAAGTCAGCACACAGCTGCAGAGCACTGTGGGATGCCTAGCAGCAGCCATGGCAATAGGGGTAAATGGGGGAAGAGAACGTGAGAACATTTTAAAGCACAATTACAATCTCCTAGGAGAAAATGAAAATTTGGGAAAAACACTTGTGTGAATGCATCCTCAGAGACAGGTCCCTGACCCAAGGGACTAATAATCTAGGATGGATAAGGGTGCAGGAAACACAGGAGAGACAGGGATACATTCATGAAGTTGAGAAGTCACAGGTACTAAAGCTTAGTTAAGAAGGACCATTAATAATAGGGCAATTTAAAGAGCATCAGTGAGCAGCCTGTGGAAGTGAGGTGCAGGGAAAGCCTGACATAAGTTTTTGAAGGGATTTGAAGATCAAGAATGAGGGAATTCCAGTCATTTCTAGATCAAGAGGGAGGAAGTTTCCAGGCATAGCAGGCAGCATGGGTGAAGACTCAGCATGGACAAAGATTGAAGACGACTCTGGGTTGGGTGAGGGTGGTGTCAGAGGAGAAATTCCCAGGTGGGAATGTAAGAGATGAGGGAAGAAATAAGGAGGTGCAAGGCCTTAAAAAAAAGGATGTTTGTGCTGGATGCAAAGGGAGGGAGCAGAGAAGGGGTTAAACATGACCAAAGCAGCAGGTGAAGTGAGTGACCTTGGCAGTGGAGTGTTGAACAGAAATGAGAGTCAAGCTTGAGAGCAAGAGAGGCCAGTAGAAGGAGGCTGCAATAGTCAAGACGAGAGATAGAGCAGAGTAGAGATTTAGCACTGGGAATGATAACAAAGAGCCAAATTTTAGTGATCTTATTCAGTGAAAAGCAACAAACTGATTATGAGGTGCAAAGGAGTCAACGATAAATCCCAAAGGGATATTACTCATGTTGTGAGTTCGGCAGAAGACTAAACAATAAAGCTCAAGCTGAGTAAAAGGTTGCTAAATAAAGGAATGATTACTTAAATGAATAAATTAATTATACAGTACTCTGGAATAATTAATAGAGGAAAGTCTCTTAAATACGGGAGCTAAAGACGCAAACCAAGACAGGCAGACCGACAGCACAGAGGAGGGTAAGAACCAAAAGGGCCTGGGGAAGGCCGCCGAGCCGAGAGCACATGCGCACCTCCGGAAGTCCGCCCGGGACAGTTTTGCAAGGACCCTTCTAGCTTAGCATCTCTATGCTCCTCGGTAGTTGAGGGGCCGAGAGTCCGGCGGGATGGGCGAGAGTACAAGCCCAATTGGTGTGATCCTGGTGAGCTCGGGCAGCCGTGGCAACAAGCTGCTCTTCCGCTTCCCCTTCCAAAGAGGCCCGGATTACCCGGCCGCTCAGGCCGGTAAGTGAGACTGGCCCCTCCCCCACCGCACCTTGGTCTTCCCGGGCGCCTTATTCCCTAGCAGCCAGCGGGGTTCACTACGGGGAGAAGCGGTGGGGCTAGGGCTGGATGCAGAGTGCGGCTTGCAGGGCGTACTCCGAGCAGGCGAATGCCTGGTAGCCGAGAGGAGGAGGAGGACATTATTACCGTGCTGGTGGCTAAATTTCTAATTTTCTCGTTAGCACTAAATATTTTCTGTGGAAGAGGGGATGGGTTCTTAAGAGGGGGCTCCAAAGGGTAGCAATGCACATAGCACACCCACAGCAAACACTAAGAAAGCACACCCACCCCCGCCGCATGCTCATCCCGTATATAAAAACGGGTTTCAAAGTTTGCGTGTATTGGCGTTGCAGTCAGTGACCTGAAGCGTGCACAGACCTTTTAGTTCATTCATAAGAAACAGACCGTAAAGTCTGTATAATATTCTGGAGAGAGAGAGTTGGTAATGTAATGTAAGAGATGGTGACAAAATAATTAGATGATCTCCTATTCCACCAATTCTCACTAGCAGAAGTTGGTCCAATAAAAGAGATCTGAATTACTTTGTCTCCATAATCTAGTCATAATTGTGTATAGCTGCCCAAATCACACACACTTTCCCTTCATAAACCAAATAATTATAGTGAGCACCAGATATATTGTGGATAAACTACTCTGAAAAATGCTGTGTAGTCGATAAAGTATGAGTAGGGATTTTCACTTTGTATTTTCTTTTATTTTCCCCAGGAATGTATCATTGTTTATTATAAAACAAATGGAGGGAGGTGTGTGTGTGTGTGTGTGTGTGTGTGTAGAACCAGTGCAAAAAACGACTCCTATTTTCTGGGTAAATATTGGGGTTTGTTTTGGTGGACAGGACAGCAAAAAGTATTAAGTAGATTAATACTTTGATAAATGGAATTTAATGTGGTTTCCTGTAAACCTGAAACAGAACTCAAACACTGTGTGCCACCTCTGAGTTTAAGAAAACAAGATCTCTAATCCCCCAATAAAAATCTGTTCCTTTGAATAAACAATTTACTGTTGGTGACTTAAAACCATTAGCCTATGAAAATTTACATTAAATAATTGGGCCAAATTATTTTACTATATTTAGATACATTTACCAGCTTGTGTGTTAGTGTTGTGTTAATCTTAAAAGTAAAGTGCCTGGGATATCCCCCCATGTTTCTTTCACAAAGTGCTTGCCAATAGTGGTCTCTGAGGTCCCTATCCCTAGGGTAGTGAAACGCCTGGATGGGAGTCTATAATTTCCCCCCTTTCTTTGGCAACGACTCGAGGCACAGAAGTGCCAAATACCTAGGTCACTTAGGATTCCCCCCCTCCTGGGAGATCCCAAACAAGAAAAGTAACCTAAACCCAGGGCCCTTAAAGCTCTTCTGCCAGGGAGGCAGAAACAACTCTTTAAGTAGTAGGATGGCGCACACATGCTCTGAGCCCAGTGCCACTTAGGGGGATACATTAATGTGACAAATCTTGACGCTGTTAACTGCTAATAGCATGACATGCATATGTGGTGGACAGGGATTCATCAGTATGTACAGAAGCAAACACCTCTCTTAATGTGCATGTGTGTATTGTGTGTGTGTATATCTTCCACTATGTTGCCTTACTTTAACAGGCAACTTTGCATACTAACGTAGACTAATTTATTAACACAACACATGTATCTAATGTAGTGTATTGTATTTTCCTAATAAAATGATCTATTTTGATGTACTTGAATGATACAAAATTTGGGTGACAATCAGTAAAAACTGAATAATCGTTTTTTTGCAAAACCTGGATTTTAAAAAAGAAATTAGGTAAAAATTGGTTTAAACTGAAAATGAACGGGCTTAAAGTATGAGGTGGTCATTAACATAATCCACAATGAATGGTCTAGCTGCCAAGGAGAAACTTCAGCTGGATCAAAATTCTAAACACCTTGACTGAAAAACATTTTTTTGGAAAAAACAAACTAGAACTGGTTAGAAAATTTGAGGAGTCTAAAAGTTTAACCCATATTAAATTTTTCCACCAACAATTCACCCACCTTTAGAGCTATATTTTAAGGTCATTTAAGAATGCACCCCTAACTCTGGAAGTTGGAGTCATGTACTTCCATAATATGAAGGACAAGAAGGGATTGGACAAAAGGAGACTTGTGCAGCAGTGAAGATATTGAGGACTGATTGCGAGTATAGTGGACCCTCATTATAACACAGTAATTGGGAGTAATGGACCCTCATTACAAGCTAGAATGAAAAATTTCCTGGTTTTGTGTGACCTAGTGGGTCACCTATTGAGTTGTGCTTAAAACGTGTTGGAAACTATGGTCACAACCATGTTACAAGCAAATCTGCACTATAACAATGCACGTTATAGTCAGGGACCCACGTTCACAGTTTTCCCCCCCCATTGGTGGCAATGGGGAAAATGCAATAAATGTGATTCTAATGAGGTTCCATTGTATTAGGAGCAGATATGATTAGAGAAGCCCTTCTTTCCTAGATGTTATGTGGAGGTATTTGGTAAGATTTATGCACATCCTGGATGTTATGCTTTAGAGAAAGTACTGAGTTGGAGATCACTACCAGGTTACAGGCTTGAAGTTATACGGGGTGGGGAAAGTGTGCAGAATGATTTGAAAAAGTGGTGGAAAGGTCACGTTTGAGGAGGAAAGTTAGCTTAATGTTACCACAACAGAGCTCTAACTGCTACACATTTATAAGGAGATGTTAAATATCTCCCTGTCTTTCTTGTTTAGAGAGAGGGATACTGGGAGGGAGAGCAGCAGAGAGAATAATTGAAGTCATACTTATGAATAAGCTTGCTCTGAGCCAATGTGCAAAAGGAGAAGAAAAAGTGCCCAAGATTGGAGCTCTGAAAACTATCATAGAAGGAGGAGGATCCTAAATGAAACTTCTAAGGAGAACAAAGAATGTAGTGAGGACAAAGTTTCCAAATTAAGATCTTGGTGTTGAGAATGGCTGATTGGAGCAAGAAGATGAAGTACTAATCTGCTTTGCTCCTATAGATGATCTAGGATGGAAATGCAAGAACAGGAGATGGTGTGTTCATTGATCTTACAGGCTAAAGGAGATAGTCAAAGGTTACAGAAGGATCTCGCACAATTGGATGAATGGGCAATAAAATGGCAGATGAAATTCAGTGTTGTGCAAAGTGATACACAAAGGAAAAAATTATCCCAGCTATCCTATTATCCTAATATGATTATCCCAATATCCTATTCTAATTATCCTAACGTACACAATGTTAAGCCTCTGGGTTCCAGTATTATCACATGACTTGAAAAAAATTGAATATACATTAAAAAGATGAATGAAACACCCATAAACTACCGTACTCAATCAAAGTCTTTTGACATGCGTTAAAAACATAACAAGCAACAGAATGCCTGAGGCAAATGGATTAGAAGCCTAAATACATTTCAGAGAAAACTCCCCTTCCTCAGTGGGGCATCTGTGCACAACACAGCTACCACCCCCCCTCTCTCTCTCTCTCTCATACAGAGGCTGTTCCATACCTTTCACAATCTTTGTCGCCCTTCTCTGCACTTTTCTAGCTCTACACTTTTTGAGATACAATTGAATATTGTGTGCAGTTCTGGTCACCCATCTCAAAAAGTTTGCCTCAGGCATTCTGTTGTTTGTTATGTTTTTAACACATGTCAAAAGACTGAGTACAGTAGCTTATGGGTGTTTCATTCATCATTTTTTTTCAAGTCATGTGATAATACTGGAGCCCAGAGGAGCCCAGTTATTGTATATTTGTATATTAATTGTGTACATTTTTTGATATATTTACTTCCTACTGCTTTGTGTGTTTGCTATAATGGTTGCTGTGTTGGTCCCAAATGTAAGAGATGGAGATAAAATAGTTCGGATGTTCTCTATTCTGAGATCTTAAAAACTGAAAATATCATAATGCCACTACATAAATCTATAGTGCGACCACACCTTGAATATTATGTGCCATTCTGTTTGTCCCATCTCAAAATGATATAGTAGAAATAGAAAAGGCATAGAGAAAGGCAACAAAAATGATAAGGGGTATGGAATGGCTGGTAGGTTGGGGCTCTTCAGCTTGGAGAAGAGACAACTGAGAGGGGATGTGGTAGAAGTTTATAAAATCATGAGTGGTGTGGAACAAGTTAATACGGAATGGTTATTTACCCTCCCAAATAGTACTAGAATAATGAAACTAACAGCAGATATAAAACAAATAAAGTATTTTTTCATTCAATGCACAATTAAGCTATAGAATTTGATGCTTAAAAAGTGGTCAAGGCCAGTAGTACAGCTGGGTTTAAGAAAGGATTGGATAAGTTTCTGCAGGATAGGTCCATTAGCAGCTATTAGCCAGATAGGTTTGGGGAATGTAACCTCTTACTGTCGGGAACTGGGCGTGAACAGCAGGGAATGGATTACCCATTGTGACCCGTTGGGTACTTCTCTCAAGAGACAGAGATTGGCCACTGTCTGAGACAGGATCTCGGCTTGATGGACCATTGGTCTGGCCCAGTAAGGCACTTCTTATGTTCTTATGACTGGGAGGAATGCATAGAATTTTACAAAATTGTAAATGGTATGGAACGAGTAAGTAGGGAGCTCTTACTCTTTCTCAAAATACTAGAACTTGGGGGCTTCTGTTGACATTAACTGGCTGTAGGTTTAAAACAAACAAAAAGTACTATTTCACTCAACACACAATCTGTGGAACTCATTGCTAGGGGAAATTGAGACTAAGTAGAGCTGAGTTCATAAAAGGCTTGATAAGTTTTTGGAGGAAAGATCCATAAATAGCTATTTATTGGGTTGGTTAGGGAATGTGAAGTGGGAGTGAACAGCAGGAAATGGATCCAATGCAAACTTGTGTACATCTCAACTGCAGCTGGTCCTTCTTGGGGAGACAATGCTGGGCTAATGGACCATTGGTCTGAGCTACTATGGCATTTCTTATGTGGGTTCTTTTATTTTTTCAAGGCTGGTGGAGAGACTAAAGCATATTTGCGTTGCAAGGGGAAAAAACAGGATAGAATGAGAGGTTAACATGAAGAATAAGGGACAATGATTGTACTGGAATATTAACTGCAGTCCAATAATTAAACCTTGGTTTAAATATCATTAGGCATTTAATTTCTTAATATTTGAGCAGATGAAGTTAGAGTGGGTACAGAGGCTACAAAAGGGATAGTGGGAGAAAATTGCAGAAGAAAGAATACAGCGATGTAGATATGGTGCTAGAGGAGAGAAACAAAGACGCAAAGTGTAGAATCATGGTATTCTATGGTTGGAAGGAACCTTGTTATACTTCCCTGCTCCAAGAGAGGATACCCTCTACCTCACAAACCTTCTTGTCCAATGTGTTTTTCAAAACATCCAGTGTATTTCATGTATAACTTTTATGTAGTTAGGAATTCTTAACTAAAATCAGCCCTGCTGTAATTTAAGTCCATTGCTCCTTGTTCTATCTACTGTGGCAGTGGGCGACAACTGTTCCTTGTCTTTTCTGCAGCAACCGTTTAGATATTTTAAAAGTGCTATTATGTTTCCCTCTTTCTTTTCTCTCGGCAGAACATACCAAATTCTTTCAGTCTTTCCTCGTATGTCTTGCATTCTAGCCCCTTTACCATCTTTGTAGATGTCCTCTGAATTCTCTCCAACTCGCTCACATCACTCTTGAAGTGCAGTACCCAAAACTGAACACAACACTCCAGGTGAGATCTTAACCTGTGTAGAGTAAAATGGCACCACCACCTCCCATGTCTTGGATACAGTGCGTTAATGAAACCAAAATGGCATTTGCCTGTTTGCAGTAGTCACATTGTTGACTTACTTTCAGTTTATGATCCACCTTAAGTCCCAGATCTATCTCTGCAGTGCTCCTGCTTAGCCATTTGTTCCCCATTTTATACTTGTGTATCCGATTTTTTTTTTTGTATATGTATGTAACGGAGTGGCTGGCTATAGCTAGGAATCAGCCTGCAAACAGGCTGTCAGTGAGCTGCAGTGTTGAAGGACACACCTGTGCAGTTAGACAAGCAGGTAGCTAGCTAATTACCCACCAGGCTACTAACAGGTGTGACAGGCCGGAGCGTAAGGTAGTGCTTCCTGTAGCCAATCCTGTAAGAAGGAGGAACATAAAAGGACAGCCCTGTCCGATGAAGAGAAAGGTTGGTAGTCTGGCTACTAAGCCACCGTAGCTCTCTAGTAAAGGAAGCCTTGCAAGGAGCATCCCCCTGGACAACAGGAGCTACTGACCCAACGGCCAGACAGACAGGTTGGCAATTCAAGGTGGGCCATTCCTCTATTGAGGTTTACGGAGAGCCAGAGCCTGTGACTGTTTTGTTCAGCCAGGAAACGCCCAGATAACTGGGCCTGGCCAGAGACTCTGTTCATTGCAAGAGGCTTGCTAGGAAGCAAAGGTCTATTTCCAGGAGGGATTATATTTGTTTATTACCTTTATATTTGGGGACCCACTTTATTTGGAGAAGCCCTACTCCAAAGGTTTTTGAGTGGCGAACTGTAAGGTATGATTGGAAGGCCCAAACTAAATTACAACCCCTTACGGGGTCAATATTGGCCATACGGAGCATTGAGGAGAAATTGTGGTGTGGCACAGGAATGCTATTCCCTGGAGTGACTCCTATAGTGGGGAGCCAGACCTGTCCACAATGTAATACTTGCATTTGTTCTTGCTAAATCTTATTTTGTTTCTTTCAGCCCAGCTTACTAATTTATTTGGATAATTTTGTATTCTAATCCTGTTTGTACAGTGTTTGCCACCCTCCTCCCAGTTTTGTGTCCTCTTCAGTTTTGATAATCATACTTTAGGGTGGAAATAGATAATTTGGATTCTACATGGAGACTCTCTTTGGTTCCGGAACTGTGCATGGAAATCCACAGTGGATTGATCACCTTGGTGGATGTCCAGGGACTACTATGATCTCTGCTCTCACTGACTTTAGGGACAGGGAAGTCCCCACCACTACTGTCAGTGGAAACTAGAGGGACTCATAATGATGACGTCGACGATTGGCTTCTATCCAGTCCCCTTTTTGTCAAACCTGGATTGGACTGGGTAGATCCATTAGAGATTCCACCTGGATAATCCATTTAACCCCTACTATGCTCTCCATTCCCGCCTCCAAATCATTAATGAAATGTTGAGGAGGACCGGACACAGGACCAACTCCTGTGGGACTCCATTTGCAGGCTGATTGGAGTAGGGACAAGGATGCAGCAGGAGGACCGGAACTGATAAGGGAAGTCTGCAGCTGGAGGGGTGGGGGCTGGGAAGTCTCTTCTCACAGCTTAATATTTGCTTGTGCTGTAGAGACACTTCCCGTTTCCTGTGGGGGGCTTTGTACTTAGCCAATCAGGGAGCAAGTGGGTTCCAAAGTTTCTGGGAGTATGTCTGGCAGTTCTGATGGCCAAGTGGGCAAAGAGCCTATTTCAGCCTGTGGAGACTTGGATTTGCTGGGCAGTACCAATCTATCTGTTCCTGGGTCCCAGTTGCAGCCTAAATGCAAACCTAGTCCCACATGCAAACTGGCCAAGCATTACCTCCCCACACACCCACCAACTCCCAATCCACTTATTTCTCTTTAGCCTGACATCTGTCATTGCCCACTGCCTAACTCTCTCATGCCTTCCTACCCCTGTTGGGCTGCCTTGCCCTTGACACCTTTATTTGCCCTTCCATGTCCCCCACCGGCCTACTCTTAACCGGCCATCAGCGGCAAGTCTAGCTCCTTCCCCAAACTGCCATCTGTAGCGCGTTATTGCAAATACACACCACCCCCTCCAAGTTGATAGGAAGCTAACCTGAAAATTAGTGGACCCGGATTCATTTCCTTGCCAGTGTGGCCTAAATAAACAATCAAGTTGTTTTGGATGACCTAAGGTATATGCTCTACCTTAGCTTGCCAATATCTCTTGATGACTACTTGCCAAGTCTCTTTTGATGGTATTGCCTATGCCGGAGGTCCCAAATGTGAGGTCCTGCTATCTGTGAATGTGGTCACAATCTTGACTGATATTTTATTTACTTTAAAATCATAGAACTTTAGGGATGGAAGGGACCTTTGAAAATTAGTACAAGCTCTGACGATCACATTTAAGTTGGGGGTAAGGATGCTTATGTGGTGTAGGAGAAGGAAGAGGAGGCTCCAAATAATGGATTAGTGCTGTGGCTCCATCCCCTATCTTTGTGTGTATATCCTCATCTTTGTTCCCTTCCCCTGAGCTCACTCGTTCAGTGCTTGGGGACAGTAATAGGATCCAGGGGGAAGACCCAAGAATTGGAAAGGGGCAAAATAAAAACAGGCTGCATTTGGCCCCAGAGTCTTAGGTTCCCCACCCCCTGACCAAAGTCAAACATTAGATTGTAATATGGGGGGGGGGAAATGCAGAGCTCTAGTCTTGAATCATTAAGCTACCAGATCATAACTAGTGCCATACTGGATTAAACCAATGATTCACCGCCCAGCATCCTGTCTCCAACAGTGGCCACCTTTGGTCATTTCAGAGAAGTGCACAACAGGTCATAATGGAGTGATCCTTTGTTTACTTCCAGCTCTCAACTGTCGGTATTTCGATCTCCCAACCAACTTGACTAATAGTCATTTATAGACCTATTCTCTAAGAACTTATGCAATCCTTTTTAAAACCCAGTTAATTTAATGGCCTTCACAATGTCCTCTGACAAGTTCCACAACTTAATTTTACATTAAGGAAGTTCTTCATTTCTATTTGTTTTAAATCTGTTTCTAGTTAGTTTCATAGAATGTCCCCTAGTTCTAGTATTTTTAGAGAGGGTAAAATACACTCTAAATGCTCCCTGTTTACTTGCACCACACCACTCCCAGCTGGGAGCGTTGCAGATTCTGGCTCCAATGGGGGTGTGTCAGTTTCAGAGGTGGGCTGGGACTTTCCTCACACAGCATTCTGATAGGCGATGTGGCTTGGGAAGCCGCTTTTTAAACTGTCAAGCGCTGGTCGAGAGTGCTGTGGAGTCCAGCTCTGCAGCAGTCCCAGCTGGGGCCTGTCGCTTTCAAAAGCCAACCAGCACTTTTCCCCCACAATGCCTGAGAGGTCACTTTCAAAGGCTGGCTGGCTGGTGCTTCTCCTCCACCCCCCTCCCAAGTGAGCCTCAGGTGAGAGATGCTGGGGGTGGGGAGCGCTGACCGGCCTTTGAAAGTGACAGGCCCCATCCGGGAGCATTGCAGAACCCAACACTGCAGCAGTCCCAGCTGGGGCTTGTAAGTTTCAAAGACTGCTTCCCTCACCCACAGTGCCTATCACCTGAGAGGTGCTGGGAGGGGGAGGAGAAGCGCTGGCCGGCCTTGAAAGTGTCCTCTCCGATGCAGTGGAGAGAAGTGCTGGCTGGCCTTCAAAAGAGCCAGGCTCCACGTTGTTCTTGACCTACAATTGTCAGTTTCAAAAGCAGGTTCCTGGCCACAGTGCCTATCCAAGTGGTGTGTGGGGGAAGCCACAGACTGTCTTTGAAACAGACAAAATCCTGCTGGAGCTCTGCGGAAAAGTGCAGAGAATTCATATAGCTCGTTTTCCTTTAGTGCCCCCTTCCCTCTTGATGGTCTAATTCCTCTTTTCTGGTTTGCTAAACAGATGTAAATTTCATTACTTAACAAAATTTTCAGATTCAGAAGCTTAATTTCTGTTCAAGATAGACAAGGCAATAATGGCATGAAGCGTATGGTTTTGGTTGAGACTCTTTTTGCTTTATTTCCTTTCATTACAGGTAAACCGACCATATTACTGCAAAACTATTACCAGGCTGTTAAACCATTTTCAGTAGTCTTTCATTGGGAATCTATGAGGATGGGTGAAGTCCCAGAGAACACAGTGCCTATTTTTAAGAGAGGGAAAAAGGATGACCCAGGGAGCCTGTGAGCCCGACTCTGGTACTGGGAAAGATTTTATAACTAATTATGGAATTAGGGGGAACCGTGCCCATTCTTCATGCATTTTGAAAGATACTTGTTAGAGATTCTGAGATTCCGGATCCTAGGGTGCAGTTCGTCAGGCCCCACCAATGTAAATTCATTGAAGTTAACCAAGTATTCTTTTACATCTAGTTTAGTTATCCTGACCTGCGTCAACTGCCTGTCATTGACCATGTCCTCCTTGTTAAGCATCTGGCCACAGTTTACCTGTTTTGAGAAGATGAGGCAAAGTAGCTATTGAGCGGTTTTGCCTTCTGTGCATACTCTGTTTAAAACCGTACCTTCCATTTTGAGCAGAGAACTCGCACTTCTTTAGTCTTCCTCTTGCTTTTAACATATCTGTAGAATCTTTTCTTATTGTTTCTGACTTCTGTTGCTAGTTGGAGCTCATTACAAGCCTTTGCCTTCCTGATTTTGTCCTGACATGCTTGTGCTATTACTTGATACTCCCCCTTAATGTCACATCCTTCCATTTCCTATGTATGTCCCTCTTTGTTTTAAGATCTTGCAAAAAATGGTGCTGCCATGATGATGTCTCTTGATTCCACACATTTCTTCCGCATAGGTATTTCTTGTAGTTGTGCCTCCAATATTGCCTCCTTTAGAAGCTATCAGCCCTCCTGGACCTCCAATTCTCTTAGTTTTTCCAACTATGGGTTCCATAGTTGCTTACCAGCTCTCTAAGTATGCTGAAATCTGCTTTTTTGAAATCCATTGCCAGCACTTTGCTAATTTCTCTCCTTTTCTGAGGATTGTGAATGCTATCATTTCATGATCACTTACTTCCGGAGTGCCTACCATATTAACGTTTTCAGCTAATTCCTCTATGTTGGTCAGGATGAGTTCTCTGGTTGCTTCCTCAATATTTGGAAGAGAGTTGTCCCGTACGCATGACGGGGACCTTTTGGATAATTCAGTATTTGCTGTATTATTTGCGCAGCAGATGTCAGGATAGTTGAAGTCCCCCATTATTTACCACCTTGTGGTTTTTAGCAGCTTTATGTGTCTGATCCACCTCTTCTGCCTGATTGGGAGGTCTGTCATAGACCCTCACCATGACACCTCTGTTGTTCTTTTCCCCTCTTGTCTTCACCCAGATACTTTAAATAAATATGCCATGACCTTTTTCCTGAACTTCACTTCAGCTATAGCACCTCTTGATATAGAGTGCTACACCCCACCCCACCCGTCCTTGTGGAACAAGTTATACCCCTCAATGCTAGCATTCCAGTCATGAGAATCATCCCACCGTTTCTCGGTGATGCCAACTCAACTAGATCACAGTTCCCTTTGTGTATTTTGGCTTCTAATTCATCCTATTTATTGCTGTACTCCTCACATTATTGTATAGACATGTAAGATTATTGGTTGTGGGTCCCCTACAATGTATACGTGATGCTTTTCCTTGGCCCTTACCATAAGGCAGTGGGGGTGATGGCCCCTATCATTGATGGAGTCTGCCCTCCGTTGGTTCCCCAGGTACGGAGTCTGGGGGTGCTCCTTGACTCGCAGCTCTGCTTGGATGCTCAGGTGGAGTCTGTGGCAAGGAGTGCCTTTCGCCAATTACATCTGGTGCACTGGCTATGGCCGTATGTTTCGGACTCTGACCTGGCCGCTGTCATCCATGCTTTCATCACCTTGACTACTGTAACGTGCTCTACGTGGGGCTACCCCTGGTGATGGTTCGGAGACTGCAGCTGGTGCAGAATGCGGCGGCCTGTCTCCTGGTGGGACTGGGCCGCCGGGAATGTATTATACCGGTTCTTCAGTCTCTGCACTGGCTGCCTGTAGTCTTCTGGGCCTGATTCAAGGTGTTGGTGCTTGCCTATAAAGCCCTAAACGGCATTGGCCTGACCTATTTGCGGGACTGCCTCACCCCCTGGGTCCTGGATTGGTCCCTGCGGTCATTGGAAGGTGCTCTCCTTGAGGTCCCTCGAGTCTGCCGGGAAGCCACAATGAGGAGGGCCTTCTTGGTGGCGCTCCGTGGCTGTGGAATCCCCTGACAGTGGAGGCCTGTTTGGTCCCGGATCTCCCCTCGTTTCAGCGCCGTCATAAGATGTGGCTGTTCTGCCTGGCTTTTGAGGGGGAGGATGGGTAGGGTGGGGGGAATGGGTTTGGGTGGTCAGGGATTTTTTTTTATTCCTCCCTTTTGTTGTGTATTTTAAAGTTTTTAGTGTTTTGTTGTTGTTGTTGACATTATTGTAAGCTGCCCAGAGCTGCCTGTGGCAGGATGGGCAGGTTAGAAATGTTTTTAATAATAATAATAAATAATCCCAATGGTGCTTCTTGTTTCCAACCATTTGTACAGGACCCTGTCCTTTGTTCTCACCTCCAACTGTAGTGTTCATCAAATTGGCACATCAGTGACCAAAGGCATTATTCCCAAGCTTCATTAAGTAGATCTTGTCTTTCTAGCAAGCCTTCCTCATGGAACCTCATCTCATTGTCAAAGCCCTTGTGGTGACACCATCTGCACAGTCAGGCTATCATGGGGGAAGGGTCGGAGCTGAGGAAAAGCTGTGGTGAAAGGCTAGAGGGAGCAGAGGACAAGCCTGGGAAGCAGAGAGGGGAACTAGGAATGGGAGAAGGGGTGACCTCTCAGCCGTGTCTCAGAGGGATATTAAGGCTCATCATTGAGGTCCAGGGTGAAAGGGGAGAAACATGAGAGGACCACAGGAAACCAGAGAAAAGGAACCAGATCAAGGAACTGGGGAACATGGGAACCGAGAGCGAGAAAGCCAGAGAGTCTGGGAACAAGAGAGAACAAGGGGAGCCAGAGGACCAAGGTTTGGGGAGGGGGGAGTTGAGGCTTGAGAGCTAGAAGGAGCAAAGGCCTGGGAGCAAGGAAGGGACAGGGGAACAAGGGAGCCAGGAAACTAGAGTGCAAGGGACCAGAGGAACAAGGGGGATAGGAGCCAGGGGTCAGAACACAGAACCAGGGGATTAGGCAGCAAGGGGCAAGGAACTAGGAGACAAGGCACCAAGAGCCAGCGGACAGAACAAGAAGCTAGAACAAGCACCAAGAGCCAGAGTGAGGAACAAGGAAATAGGGGACTAGGAGCCAGAAAAGAGATGGGAAAGGGAGCAACAGGAGGGCCAGGGAATAACAAACCAGGAAGTTGGGAAACCTAGGCAATGGGAGGAAGCATGGAAGAGTGTAGAGAGAGTAGTTCTGCCCTGCTTTCCATTGATACCAGCATGCCTCCTGGTTGGTACCTGGCTGGTAATCAACCAGGAAGCTGGGAGGCAGGGTCAGAGACAAAGATAGGAGAAGGCAGAGTCAGACACATACTGGGAGGAGACATGGAGAGGAGAGATTAGATAGGGAACAGGCTTCGAAGGTGGCGCTGGGGGTACAAGACGAGGGGCCTTACGCAGGTATTCACTTCAAGGATGTGTCTATTCAGAACTGGGCCTTGACAGGAAGGACTCCAACATCTTCACTTGCCTACCCAGAGCTTCATAATCTCCTCTGATCTTCTCAAAGTCATATCTAATATAAATGCTGTATTGGCTCAGACCAATGCTGCATTGAGCCCAGCATCCTGTCTCCAAGAATGGCCATTCTCAGTTGCTTCAGAGAAGTACCTAACAGGTAATGCTATTGGCCATGAGCAAATCCTTTTGGCAATAAATTCCACAAGTTAATTGTGCATTCCTTGGGAAAAATACCCACCTCATTTATTTTAAGTCTGCTGTCAGTTAATTTCATGGACTGTCCACTAGTTCTGTTTGAGATGGTAAACAGCTACTATGTATTTGTTTCACTCTACTCATGATTTTATAAGCTTCTACTGATGATATTGTGATATTGTCACAAACTAGGAAGGGGTTGTTATACCAGCTTGATAACCTGATGGAATACTGCAAGGTCAATATACTCCTGGTTAACTCCCCAAAGTCCCAGATTATGGTGATTGGTAACTCCCCAAAGTCCCAGATTATGGCCTGAAGTGTTCCAGTGGAAACTTGGAAATGAGTCACTATTGCAGGTAGACAATTATGTATACCTTGGCATGAATTTTTCCAAAAACTTGAAGTGGGATAGACATGTAAAAGAGCTGGCCCTGAAAGCGTCGATAGTTTTTAAAGGCATTATTAAGTTTGCCTCCAGATCTGTAGATGCTCCAGTATCTCATATTCTCAAAGTATATATGGCTAAAGTTAAAAATCTGATTACTTATGGAGCTGAGATATTTGATGGGCCCTGTTGTTCCAACTTAGAAATTATACAAAACAAGTTCTTGTGTGGTATTCTAGGAGTGCCGCAGGCGGTTCCAGGATCAGTTCTCAGGGCGGAAACTGGACTGCGCTCTATTTCGGATTGGATAAAATCAAAGGGTTTATGTTATTGGATGAAACTTTGTACTCGGGAGGCTTCATGTTTAACCTCTCTCTGTCTACAAGAAGAACTTGAGCAAAGACAATTCCCTCTGTATCCATGGTTGAGTAAGATTACGCAACAAATGAGAGGTATTGGCCTGTCTATGGAATTTTTACTTACCGAGGATTGGGGAAGTATGAAAAATATTATTAAATCCAGGGTGAATGATATTGGGAGGCAAGAAGACATTGCTGCTTTGGCTGATTGGAAAGTCGCACCTGATTTTCATCGAATTAAACAGTTGCATGGCTTTGAATTGTATTTGGATTGGCTTTCTAAACGTTGTATTTGTAGATCCTATACTCAAATATGTGTGCAGCTAATTAAATCCGCTGTAACTCAAGGAAGGTATGTAAATCAACCATATGCAAATCGTAACTGTCCATGCAATGATATTCATTTGGAAGATGTTTCTCATATCATTTTTTCTTGCCCTTTATATGAAGAACTTAGCCAGGTTTGGTTAACCCCTTTGTGGCAGGAGCACCCTTACCTAGCTGATCAAATTTGTTTAGAACAGTTGCTTACTTCAAGGGAAGTCGTAGTGATAAGGGATGTTGCTACTTTTGTTTATTTGGCTGCCCAGAAAAGGGAGGCTTTCACAGCTGGAAAATGAGGTGGGGTTTCTTTTTCCCCTTAGGCAAATTGAGCCTTATGGGGTTTTTTCTCTTCTTTTGGTAGTAGTGCAATGTATGTATTGTTGGTCCTTGCTTTGCATTGTCATTTTATGTATATCTGTTTTGTGTGTTTTTACTTGTTGGTTTGTGCCTATGGCGAAAGCTTGACTTAATAAAAAAATCTTGTTTGATCTGAAGCTGGAAGCCTATACGCTCTATAGGCCCTATGAAGATCCTGCTGCGCCATATGGCAGTTGTCATCAAACCAGGGCTGTGGCTCACCTAGTCCTTCCCTATCGCCCCCCAGCCCTCACCCTGGTGGCCCTCAGCATAGGGGACAACCACTCAAGTAACATCTGAAACTGGGCACCAATCGACTCCAGGGAGGAAGCCTGCACAAAAGAATTTCTAATCAAATTCCCCTTTTCCAATTCAAGAGCCAATGTCAGGGACTGGGCCAATGCATCATCCCACTTCCTCCTAACCGGGCCGCCGTCATGGTTCACCAGTTCAGCTAAGGAAAGTGTGGGCGGGCCACAGTTAAAGGCGAGGACAATTGGCATGTGGTCACCTGAGGACCAGCCCCTTACTGACAAATCTGTCACCCGAGAAACAACATCCTACGAAATAATCGATCAGGCTGCTCCCTTGTTTAGCAATATAAGTGTATTGTCCCGGGTAATCGTCCCACCCCCTGCCATTTAGTGCATACAAATCTAAATCCACTAATAGTTTGGACAACAAAACCCCATGACTATTTAAGCCCTCATCCTTTGAGGATCTCTCCAGGAGGGAGGACGGGACTTCCTCCTGCCAATAGGACCCAAAGTTTAAATAGATCACAATCACTGGTACCCATCCTTGCATTAAAGTCTCCAGCTAGGAGTAAACCCGCCTCCGTGTACTTTCTTCTATTATTTACCAAATAGGAGGCTATATCCCTCCATATTTCCTCCTGATAGCTGGGGGCATTTACTGGGGGGGATGTAGACTGTAACCACCAGTAATGAATCCTCCTGGAATTCCAGGAGGCACCCACAAACATACATTGAGCCATTTAATAGTGGTGTAACCTTGGTCTTCAGATCATTACTTATCATGCAGGCCAGTCCCCCTCTTGGCCTACCCTTTACTAAGCACTTACGTGCCGGCTGTTCAATCACCTGGTAGTCCCTGAGGGAGAATTCCCCCGTTAACCAGGTTTCCTGGACTAAGATTATCTTGAAAGTCCTTAAAAAAGTAAGGCACCCTGGTTCTAGGACTCGGGATTTCCACCCAGACACATTCCAGGTAAGAACCTTTAAGTACCTCAGCCCCGGGGTGCTTATTTGTCAATCCGTCTTTGTCTTTGCCCCCCCACCCACCAGACTATCCACTGGATCCGTGTCAACCACAAGATTCAGGCGGACATCCCCCCCCCCCTCCTGACCCCCAGTATCCAAATCACACTTTCCCCCCCTCACTTTAGTTCCCTGTAGCTTCCTTCCTATGGCTGGGGTAGTTACCTCTAGTACCTGGGTTCCCTTTCTCAGCCTTTCCCATGATCCCCCATCATACTTTGGACAGTCTGCGCTAATTTGATCATCTGGCTCAGACCCCCCCCCTTACTGATATGTGGGACCCCTCTAGGTTTACACTGATATGTGGGACCCCTCTAGGTTTTCACAGTCCTCCAGGGCCCTGCAATTAGTCCAGTTAGAGGAAGTCCATTCCAGACAACCAGTTCCAGGATTAATTAACATGCACCTGGCCAGGCTCCTGGGTCCCATCGATAGAAATGACCTCCCTTGTACTAACAGATCCTAAGGCTCTAATCTTTACCCCAACCTCTATTGGGTAGCTCTGTTTCGATTCTTCAGCCGTCTGTAGCCCACTGCTGTTTAACCCTATCATATACCAAACTTCCTGCACCTTCCTTACCCAGATCTGTCAGGCGGGGCTCCTTGTTTCCCTGCCTATTCCTTTCTACCACCTCCATACCCCCCCCCCCCCCGGGGCCCTTTTTGCTCTACCTGGGTTGGCTCAACCTCCGTACTATAGCTTGTCTCTCTCTTATCGTTTCCTCTTTCCGCACTGTTTCCATTCTGAGACTCCTCTGCTGGCCCCGTGGAGGCACCCTTTGAACCCGCAGACAGATTCCATCCACCCCTAGGCCACAGGCCACCTCACTGAGGGGAAGTCCCCCTCTCTCCTCCTAGTTTCAGCCCCCAAGAGTTCCTGGAGGTTGGAGTTAATAAAAACCTTAGCTATTGCAATTCCATTACTTGCCAGAACCTGCCCAGCTTTCAAAAGGTAATCTACCCAATCACTTCATCTAAATAAAATTACAGCTTTAAATATAGCTTGATCCCACCTCAAGATCCTAATTTCCTTTATCTCACGTGGGTGACACAAAACTGAAAGGAGGGACCGCAAGTGTTGATACTAAAAAAGGCATGGCCCACACAGGCAAAAAGCCCGATGGAAGAGGGTGTGCTGATACCACTACTGCGCACCAAATAAACTCTTGGGTCCCCACCTTCACCCCACACGGTGGATCACCCACCTTGCAGGGTTCACTGGCCTTAGACTCTGCAGGGGGAAACCCTTGATTCTTTCTGCTCTGGGGTACATTTTGTAATATCTCCCTTCCACTCTCATTTCTCCCTTTTCCCCCTTCCTTCCCCAGACCTGCAGTAATCCCCCTGTTGTTCTCCTCCACTATCCGAGTGAGGATACAAAGTTGGGCAAAAATGTGCTGGAGGGTTTTCCCGATCAGCAGAGTCTGATCCGCATGGGGATGGGCCCAAGCTAAGTTGTCCCCTTGTGGAGGTCTTGCACATTCGCCCGTTCCCTGCGGAGGTAGCGACCTCCCTGGGGTCATGGGCAGGGTGCATGATTCCTCACTCCCCGACAGCTGGCGTTTCCATGCTCCTCCACCTACCACCACAGGTTCACTAGCTTCCCCCTCCAATCGGTCCGCTGACAATGGGGCAAATTTGTTAGCTAGAGGGATATCCAGTGCTACCTGGTAGGAAGAATTCGTCGGCACTTCCTGCGCACCCGGGAGGCGGAAGAAAGCATCCAGCTTCCTTTGCTTCATTGGCGGAAGCCCCACCTTTTGTCCACCTATACCGTTTTTTGGATTTATCACCATAGTTCACTGGGCCGAAATGAAGTAAGCAGATTCCAATAATCAAGAGCGTAGCGGCCCCCTTGGCTCCTGCCGGCGCCTAAAGCCGCGCAGCCCTTAGGCATGCGCCTCTGGCGCTGCCTCCGGCGGGCTTAGCTTTAAATAGCCCTGCTCAGCCTCAGTTTGTTGCCGTGCTCTCTCCCCGCTGCCTCGCGTCAGTCAGCTGGTTCACCCACTGCCACCGCAACTCATTCCTGCAGCTCACTCCCCTCCACGAGCTTCTCCGGCAGGCTTAGCTTTAAATAGCCCTGCTCAGCCTCAGTTTGGTGCCATGCTCTCTCCCCGCTGCCAGTCAGCTGGTTCACCCACTGTCACCGCAACTCGTTCCTGCAGCTCATTCCCCTCCACCTTGAGAGATTCGGTGCACTTCATGGAAAGAATACAAGTGGAAGCCAAAGGAAAGAATCAGGTAAAGATACATTTCCCATAGTGACAGCATCACTGCTTGCAATGCAGATTGCTACGGCTTCTGGCTAATCAGATGATGTCTTTGTAGTTAATCCCTTATAAACAGCTGATGCGCCTCCCCTTTAGCTGCCGCCAGTTCTTTGTTTACCAGCGAGACGTGGCTAGAGCGTTCTTCCTGGTTCGCTTCCGTGCCGATACATCGCGATATGAGCTGGTGGTCAAAAGGGGCACATAAGGCTATTATTAAGATCTAAGAGGGAGCTATTCCATAGGCAGAGGTGGGCAACAATAGAGGAAGCTTCCAAGGATTTAAGTTCCCAGAGGTTTTGGAGGTTGATAAGAGGATGTGGGAATAGATCTAATGTGGAAAGTATGAGAGTTCCCTCGAAGGCATGGGTGGAGTATTTCACAGTACTATTCTCTTCCCCCTCCCCAGGTAATTGAGCCTAGATTGGCTTTATTGCCGGTCTCTATAGAATGGCCACCAGTAACCCCAGAAGAAATAATGGAACTGATTTCCTCTCTGAACGCAGGGAAGGCGCCAGGGGGAGACTTCTTACCGGCTGAATTGTTTAAGGGGAATGTGGAATGGTGGGCTCCAGTTCTGGCTGTCCTTTTCACTGCCATTAATATACAGGGGAAGGTACCAGGGGAATGGACAGAGGCAATAGTGGTTCCAATATTTTTCCGATCACATGGGGGAAATCTCATAAAGCCAGCGATAAAGGTTTTCCAGCTTAAATGTATCCCCCAGCTATTGTATGGTGCCCTTCATTGGGCCCTAGACAAAATGGAGATGCTGGAGTGTATACAGGCAGGTTACTTGCGTACCTTATTGATGGCCCCCCCTGGTGTTAATATTCAGGTCCTCTATCTAGAATGTGGAGTTATCCCCGTAGAGGAAAGGATTTGGAAAAGAGCACTTAATTTCTGGTTAAGACTCCATTTCCGCCTAGCAGCCCTGCTCTCGTGTATGATGCTAGCGGAGACAAAACCCAATAGTTGGGTGCAGCGGGTGGGGAGGAAGTTACACCTGTTGGGATTCTCCCTGGAGACCTTGGCCCCTTGGGGGTATAAAGTGGCCAGGACCTTGGTCACTCGGAGGCTGGCGGATGTTGGCCGACAGGAAAGATGGGCTAAGCTTAGTGCCAGTACGGTCCATGGCCCACAGATGTATTTATTAACTGAAAGCAGACAACCAAGGGCATATCTCGACTATGGGCTCTTGATCTTAAAAAGACGGCTCTTTTTCCTGGCATGGGTCAACTACTTCCCCTCAGCAGTAACGTCAGGGAGATACCAGGGGATACCACTGGCCGAGCACCTTTGCCACTGTTCCTTGAAGCAGGTCGAGTTCCTGTACCATATAGTGCTGGATTACTTGTCCAGATTACGAGGATCCCCGGCAGAAATTGATATTCCCGCTGGTTAGAGGAATGGTGGGCCAGCCCAGAGAGGCCATTATGACAAAGTTGTTTAATGACACATCCAAGGAGACTACAGCGAAGGTCTCACAATTCTTATTTTGTGTCTTTTTAATTAAACAGTATTAAAGGAACAAGTTGTTTAAATGTTCCTAAATTTTAAAGTTTTTATTAGTTTGTAGTTCTATTGCATTTATAGGATTCTTAAGGCAATACATGAGTGGATGTTGGTTTAGCCCAGTAGAAGATTCTACTGGATGTTATAAGTCAGCTGCTATACCAAAGTGTTAAATGAGGAAGCTCAAGGGGGTTGCGTCTAGCGTGGGGACAAGTACCCCGCTATAAGCCCCGGGAAGGGTATGGTTCTTGGGTTATAATTTCTATTTATTTCACTTCATTTAAAATCTTGATGTTTGATTGTTAATTTATTATTGTACGGCGTGTCTTGACTCTCTGTCCAGGAATCTGATGCAGTGGGGGGGGGGGGGCTGCATTCTTTAGGGGCGTCAAGAGGGTTGCTATGAGTGCTAAATGGAGGTATGGGGTTGTTTTGGACGCAATTTCCTTAAATAGTTTGGGCTCAGAGAGGGCAGGTACGACATGCATAAATTCATCGCCATGAAAGTTAGGCTACAAACTATGGCATAAATAGTACTCTCTTATACATTTTATATTATATTATATTATATTATATTATATTATATCCTTCCATGTTAGCTGGTTTTCCTTGTGGGTTGTACACTGTCTTGCTGTGATATATACCTATATTTTTTTTCTTTATGTACTCATTGTTATGGCTAAACAATAAATATTTCTAATGTAATGTAATAAAAAATGTATCTATCATATCAGTCCATCTGTGGGATTGCCTCACTCTCTGTGCCCTGGATTGACCCCTGCAGTCTGCTGGGAGCGCCCTTCTTGATGTCTCCTGGGTGGTCCGGGGGGCTACAATGGAGAGGGTATTCTTGGTGGCTGCACCTAGGCTGTGGAATTTCCTTCCGGCGGAGGCCCGGGTGGCCCCGTACCTCGCTTCGTTTTGACATCCATGCAAGACCTGGCTGTTCCGCCAGGCCTTTGGTGAGAGAGATGGGTTAGGGAGGGTGGGGTATCTTTCTATATTTTTATGCCATCCCCTTTTATTAGTATTATGTATTTTATGTGTGAGATTTTTTAAAATGATATTTTAATTTTTGTGAGCTGCATAAGCAGGAGAAGTGGGGTATAAATGATGGAATAAATAAAAATCCCTTCTCAGTTGTTTCTTCTCCAAGCTGAGCCCTAACATATTGAGCCTCCGTGTACAGAAGCCATTGCATACCCTTGATGATTTTTCTTCTTTTTTGTACCTCTTCTGGTTCTACTGTACCTTTTTTGAGATGGGGCAACCAGAACTGCAAACAATATTCAAAGTGTGGTCACACCATAGATTTATATAGCAGCATTATATTTTCTGTTTTATTCTCTATCCCATTCTGAACCATTCCTTGGAGGCTTGGTTGGGGTAATGTTATGGGAAGGGTGGGTTATGTTTTCTTTGGTTTTTTGGGGAGGTGGGTTATTTTGGGAATGTTCCTTCCTCTGGTGAGGGGGGGTTGGGAGGGATCGGGTTGTGGGGCTGGGACTGTCTCCCCTGATGTGAGGAGGGGATGTGGTCCCACAAATGGGGAATTATTTCACCCGGTGACAGCGGGTGATAGAGGGGTGGGGGATCTTTCTCACCGATGGGGCGGGGCAGCCAGGGAGGTGATGATCAGGGGTGGGGCTTGCCGGGGTATGACCGCGGCCATTGGGGTTGTGATGGGGTGGGGGAGATATGGTTCCAGGGGGAGAGGGTGTCAGCTGGGAGGCAGGACAGGTGTTTAGTGCCTGTTCTGCTCTCTTCTATCCCTGTCTCTTATACACATCTAGATGTGTATAAGAGACAGGTCTTAGTTCATGATCAGAGGACCCCTGGCCCGAAGCTGTTGCTGTTTAATGTGAGGTCAGCTAACAAATCATTAACAGTCCGGGAGCTGATCCTGGATTGTGTGACTGATCTCGTGTGTATTGTGGAGACCTGGCTGGATGCAGAGTCGGGGCCTTTTTTTGGCTGACCTGGTGCTGGCCAGGTACTCCATGCAGCATCGGCCCCGGCCAGAGGGGCGGGGAGGCAGCATAGCCATTATTTTTAGGGATTCATGGTCTGTTAGGAGGCATCCAGTGCAGTTGATGTCAAGTTGTGAGGGTCTCCATCTTGTGATTGATTTGGCAGGAGACTGTTTGGGGATGCTGCTAGTATACTGTGCACCTACCTGTACAACAGCATCCCTACATGCTCTGACAGAGCTGGTGTTGGAGGTGGTGTTGTGGTCCCCAAGGATGAGGTCTTGGGGGACTTCAATATCCACATAGATGCCCGTCTCGGCGGGGTGGAGCGTGAGTTCATGGTTGCCATGGCAACCATAGACCTGGCTCAAGTTGTCATCGACCCTACACATGATGGAGGGCATACCCTGGACTTGATCTTCTGCACTGGCCTTGAGGCAGGGGATCTGTTGGTGTCGGAGGTGTTGGCAGAGCCCTTGTCATGGACAGATCATTACCTCCTGCAGGCTTGACCCCAAAAGGGTGCAGAACCTTGGTTTTCTCCAGGAGACTGATGGAACCAAAGAGGTTCCAAAATGCTCTTGGGGAGATACCCTCTGATCTTGATGGCCGTTCACTCGATGACCTCGTGGTTTTGTGGAACACTTTGTTGACGGAGGCCATTGACTGGACGGCTCCTAGGCGTCTGCTCCCTCGGCATCGCCACCGCAGGTCTCCATGATTTGTGGAAGGCCTGCGGTGGTTGAAGCAGGAAGGGCATCACTTGAAGCGATGGTGGTGTCAGTCTTGTGCTGAAACTGACAGATTGCGGCATAGAGCCAGTCCCAAGAACACCCTCCACAGTCCCAAGAACACCCTCCACAGTGGCGGGCATCACCCACTGAAAAAGATCCCACAAAATCAGACAAGGCGGGACCTCCATAACCTCTAGTTCTCCTACTGTCATAAGTGTGGAGTCGAAGTCATGGTGAATCCAAGCGATTTTATCCTCAACATATTCAACAAACTTGTTACAACGGGCACTGGAAGATTCCAGTTCCAGGCGGAGGGTGGCTGGACTGACCAGCCCACTCACTACCCAGAAAAGCTCTGCTGGACGAGACTCTGCAGATGCAATCAGGATAGCATATAAACTGGCTCTATGCCGCAATATAAATAGGCCCATGGGCCTATTTATATTGCGGCATAGAGCCAGTTTATATGCTATCCTGATTGCATCTGCAGAGTCTCGTCCAGCAGAGCTTTTCTGGGTAGTGAGTGGGCTGGTCAGTCCAGCCACCCTCCGCCTGGAACTGGAATCTTCCAGTGCCCGTTGTAACAAGTTTGTTGAATATGTTGAGGATAAAATCGCTTGGATTCACCATGACTTCGACTCCACACTTATGACAGTAGGAGAACTAGAGGTTATGGAGGTCCCGCCTTGTCTGATTTTGTGGGATCTTTTTCAGTGGGTGATGCCCGCCACTGTGGAGGGTGTTCTTGGGACTGTTAGAGCCACGTCTTGTGAACTTGACCCATGCCCATCCTGGCTGGTTAAGGCTAGCCGGGAAACGTTGAGGCTGCTGCTGGGGTGTGTGATCAGTGCCTCGGGAGGGCAGGGTGCTGGACTGTCTCAAGAAGGCGGTGGTGCAACCCCTACTCAAAAAACCATCACTTGATGTTGATTCCCCCGCCAGCTATCGGTGTGTGTCTAACCTTCCCTTTTTAGGGAAAGTTATTGAGCAGGTTGTGGCTCAGCAGCTGCGGGAGCATCTGAACCATACCAGTTTCCTGGATCCCTCGCAGTCTGGTTTTCGTCTGGGTTATGACACCGAGACTGCATTTGTGGCTTTGGTCGATGACCTTCGTCGAGAGCTGGATCAGGGTCGATCGATCCTATTAGATCTGTTGGCTGCTTTTGATACCGTTGACCATGAGATGTTGGTGACCCGGTTGCGAGACTATGCTGGGGTAGGCGGAACTGTTCTTGAATGGTTCCACTCTTTCCTGGCTGGGAGAGCCCAGCGGGTGATGCTCGGGATTGCTCTTCATCTCCTCGGGACCTCTTGTGTGGAGTCCCACAAGGTTCCATTCTGTCCCCTGTCCTGTTCAACATGTGCATGCAGCTGCTGGGTGAGGTCGTGAGATGGTTTGGGGTGCGGTGTCACCAGTATACTGATGACGCCCAGCTGTACCTCTCCTTTTCATCTGACCCAGACCCGGCAGTCTCTGTGCTTACCCAGCGTCGGCAGTTGTGGGGGAGTGGATGAGGGCGAGCTGACTGAGGCTGAATCCGGACAAGACAGAGGTGATGCTGATTGGGAGGGTGGTGGGTGTGACATCCCCCATCATTGATAGGGTTTGCCCGCCACTGGTCTTCCAGGTTCGGAGTCTGGGGGTGCTCCTCTATTCCCAGCTCCGTCTTGATTCTCAGGTGGTAGCTGTGGTGTGGATCACTTTTTGCCAATTACATGTGGTGCGGCGGCTTTGGCCGTATGTCTCGTACACTGACGTAGCCACCATATATGCCTTCATCACCTCAAGACTGGACTATTGTAACATGCTCTACGTGGGGCTACCGTTGGTAGATCTGGAGGCTTCAGCTAGTGCAGAATGTAGTGGCCCACCTCCTTATGGGGACAGGTCGCCGTGAGCACATTACACCAATGCTCTGCACTGGCTGCCTATAGTCTTCCGGGCCTGATTCAAGGTGTTGGTACTTACCTATAAAGCCCTATACGATCTAGGCCCTGCCTATCTGTGGGATCACCTCACTCTCCGTGTTCAGGATTGACATCTGTGGTCTACCGGGGGCGCCATTCTTGAGGTTCCCCCGCGGGGCCACAATGGAGAGGGCGATCTCAGTGGTTGTGCCTAGGCTGTGGAACTCCCTTCTGGTGGAGGCCCAAGTGGCCCCGGACCTCGCCTCATTTCAGTGTCCGTGCAAGATCTGACTGTTTCGCTGGGTTTTTGGTGAGGGAGATGGGTAGGGTTTTATGCTACCCCTTTTATGAGTAGATTGTTTTATGGTTTTATGTGATTTATGGTTTTAATAATTTTAAAATATGTTTTGTAAGCCGCCTCAAGCTGTATGCAGGAGAGGTGGGGTAGAAATTTTGTTAAATAAATAATTTAGAACCCAGCATTGTAAATGCATAACTAGGATTGTTTTTCCCTACAGGCATCACTTCGCAGTTGTCAACATTGAATTTCATTTGTGATTTAGTTGCCAGTGTCGAGAGTCTTGCAACATCCTCCTGTAATTCTCACAGTCTGCCCCAGTCTTAACAATCATGAATAACTTTGTGTCATCTGCATATTTGATTACCTCACTCTTTGCTCCTTTTTCCAGGTCATTAATGAATTTATTAAACAACACTGGTCCCAGTACTGACCACAGCACACCCCACTGTTTACTTCCTTCCATTCTGAAAACTGACCATTTAGTCTCACCTGTTGTTTCTTATCCTTTAACCAGTTATCAATTCACAACAGGACACTGCCTCCTATCTCTCAACCACTTAATTTCCTCAAGCGTCTCTTGTGAGGAACCTTATCAAACCTTTCTGAAAATCCAGATACAATACATG
>QEPC01014024.1:112432-152783 GCA_003113815.1 Sphenodon punctatus
CCATATAATAAAAACACCATGCATGTATTTAGAAGAAGCAGGAGCAGTTACTGCGGTACAGAGCAGTACCACACACACACAGCACCAGCAGTCAGTGTCAGCGTGACCGTTCACAGTCACACAGACACGCACAGCGCAGCGGCAGCCTAGTCATATTATTAGCTATAGCTAAGCCAACTCCACTCCCTTCACGGAACCACGATAGACGCTCATCATGCCTGTCTCTCATATGAAATTGGCGGAACGCGGTAAAAGACCGCTGATTAACAATCAGCAAATCGGTCAAACACATACATGCCGCAGATGCGGATTCTTGTGGTGGCACGATCGCAGAATCGCGGGGTACCGCGCGGAATTCTGCGAGGCGCAACGTGGGATGCCGAGGTTGAGGAATGGAATTGCGGTGCGGTAACAGCTGCTGCCGCAACAGCCCTACCTCCAGCTGCACAGTGTCTCTCCTGGTTGTCCTCCTGGTGCTTACCTTCTGTCCTTTAGCTTAGACCTCCTCCTAGGTCCTGTCTTCGCACCTATGTCCTTTCTTTCTCCTGTTCTTGGTTCAATAATTCCTGTCTCTTGTCCAGCAACACCTCATCTTCTCTAATGAGTCGGAGCATAGAAACTTGTTCCTCCAGCCCTTTCACCTTTTTTTTCTTTTAGAAGGATTACATGTTAGCACTTGCAGTCTCTTCTGTCTTCAGGCAGAAAAACAAACATGGCACACACTTTGTAGGTCATGGGATGGATCCCTTGCCTGCTTATTTTCCTTTGCGCTCACTCAGGGATGTTCCTTGTCGTGACCACCTCAGGCAAACTCCCCTGTTGTCTTGCCCTGTTTGCTGGGTCTTTGGCCACTTTCAGACATGCCCCCCCCCCCCCCCGCATATTTGGGGTTGGAATGCGCAGGCTGAATATGCATGGAGATTGGCCGGTCTGAAAGGCCCTTGTGACTTTGCTGGCAGAGACACGCAGGGATGCAGAGCTCAATTTCCTGTTCTGCATCTCTGCTGGCAAAGCCACGGGGGGCTTTCAGACCGGCCAATCCCCAAGCATATTTGGACTCCACATTCCCCTTCACAGTCCAAGTATGTGCCGGGGGGGGGGGGGGAGGGCATGTCTTAGAGTGGCCTGAGTGTCACCAGCTCATGTTTTGCTAGCTGACTTGTAACTTTGTGACCTGCTGGGCTTCTCGCCCTGACAAAGCTAACCCCATCCCCTAATCAAAGTGCTAACCAAGGCAGAATCTGAGAGGACTCTGAGTTGCATGAATACTTGCATACTTTGCATGCTTTTGTTGCTGTTGGGGGTCATGGTATTATGTTTAAGTCTCAAATAGAGTCCCTCAGGCCAAAGATTTTGGCATAACTAGCTTGTGCAACTTTTTTTCTTCTGCATGGTGCATTCCAACTGCCAAGGAACTTTGTTCCTTTTCACTTCAATATCTGCTGTTGGCCTGGTCCCACCCCTTCCAGGGGTGTGTAATCTGACAACAGGAGTAATAGCATCTATTGCTACTGTTTTCTTAATGGGCTAATTTATTTGCCACTGTTCTGTTGATTGTAAGGAGTCGCTGCTGTGAACAGGGATAGGGCAGGTGTGTGAAGAATTTTCGTAAGTAGAGCCAGCTATGGGCATTTTTACACGCACCTTAAAGTACTTGTCTTTCAATCTTCTGGGTTTACAAGTCCACAAGTAAGTTCCAAATGCATTCCCCCCCCACACACACACACACACACACACCACCACCCCTGTCCTGAGGCAGTTCCTGGATGCATTCTTCACGCAAACACTGCCCTGAGGCAGCCTAAAGTAGCCGCAGCTGTAGATGTGAGGGGCTGCCATTGAAACCAAGTGACCACAGCTGCCTGGAGCAAAGCGGTTTATTTTAATTTTATTTATTTTTAGAATTTTGCTACCCCGCCCCTCCTATCTCGGGGTGGCTTACAATTTCCAAAACATTAAAACAACAATTCAAAAACAACTAAAAGGAGGATAAAAATAACCCCTACCCAACAACCCACTCCCTCACCCATCTCCCCTGCCAAATGCCTGACGGAACAGCCAGGTCTTACAACTTCTCAGAAAAGAGGGGAGATCCAGAGCCAACCGGGCCTTCGCCGGAAGGGAGTTCCACAACCGTGGTGCAGCCACTGAGAACGCCCTCCCTTGCGTGGCCCCCTGGAAGACTCGGGGGACCTCGATCAGAGCGCCCCCAGATGACCGCAGGGGTCGGTCCAGCACCCAGGGAGTGAGGCAGTCCCGCAGATAGGATTACCAGGATAACAAGTTCTGGGAGAAGTTCTATGCAGAAGTTCAAAGAGCCAGATGTTTAAGATCTGGGTGAGTGATTTAGACACATAGAAAGTTCAGGATGTAATGGTAAACATGCAGGAGAAATGTGTGTGTAAAAACACCCTGTGTCTGTTATCTCCGCTTGGGTCCCTTGCTGTCATCTCAAGCTTAACATATCTAAGACTGAACTCCTCTTTCCCCTTATATCATCCTCTCTGTCTTCACACTCTATCTCCATTGAAGTCACCATCTAGCTTGTCCCTCAGATTAATTTATCACTCCTCCCTCTCGGTTGTAACTCAAGGTCTTTTCCTTCTCCCTGAATAACATTGCTAAATTCCAGCACTTCCTTACTGCTCCCACTGCCAAAACTCTAGTCAAGGGGTGGGGAACCTGTTCCATCCCAGGGGCCACTTGAAAACTAGTACAAGTTCCAAGGGTCACACAGAAGTTGGAGGTGAGAGTGCTTAGGCATGCTGTCATGAAGAGGGTTCAGATCTGTCTCCTGTCTTTTTGAGCATTCCCTCTTTGCTCCCTTACCCTGATCTCAGTCTTTTAGTGCTCAGATCCAGGCACTGGAAAGGAACTAAATAAAAACTAGCTGTGGGCTGCATTTGGTCCCTGACCTGAGGTTCCCCACCCATACTCTAGTCCATACTCTTGTCGTCTGCATTCCCCATTCAGGCGGAGTCTGCCAAATCATCAAGCCCCTCCTGGGAGCTGCTTCCAGGGGAGGGGCAAAGCCTAGTGTGGCCACCATACTGGACACCTTGGCCCAAGAGGAGGACCCCAACTGGCACCAGACCTCTGTACAGGTGGGAGCCTCACCTGGGGGTGAGCACCTCTGGTGGGTGCCCATGGCAGCAGCCTTGAGGTGATGCTAAAGGTGTCCCTTGGCATTGCCTTCAGCAGCACTGGTGAAGGGAGTGGGACTGCGGGAATATATATTATGGGAATGGGGGATTTTGCTGTGGAAGTGGTAAATTGGGTGGGGGATTAGAGGACAGCCCTGATCGTTCTGTGAGCGGATGGGGGCAAGAGAGGGTGTGTGGGGGGAGACTGCCATGGGTGAGAGATGGAAAAATAGGTGCATGGCTGGGTGGGATTAGTAGAATGGGTGGGATTTGAGGACAACCCTGACTCCTCTGTGAGGGTGGATAGAGAGGATGAGTGGGTGGGTGGGTGGTACTTCTTGGGTGAGAGATGGGGGAGTGGATGCAGGGCATGCACTTGTGTGAAAGACATGAGGGTGAAAGTGGGTGGGAGGGGAAGGGGTTTTCTCACTGTCTGCCTTCCCCACTGATTATCCTCTGGGAATGCCAGGCTTGGAAAATACACTCCAGCAGCCCAAGCCCCTAGGAGACTTGGGTTTCTGTTTATCAGCAATGGGGAGGGACTGGGCTGTAGTCTTCTGGAGCCAGAGGGGAGAAGCAAAAACCGGAAGGAAGAAAGTAGGAAGCCTATTGGGGTTGTGATGGGCAGGGGAGGTTTGGCAAGAGTTGGAGGAAATTTTACTATTGGCACAGGGAATGGCAAGTAGTGCCCCTCCAACACTGTTTCAGGATATGTAGATGTCAAGACCAGTGGAGATTCTAATCTGTTGCTTTTGCTGTTTAATGCAAGGTCTGTGGTTAAAATAAAATAGATCATCCTTGACCTTATCCAGGATGAAGCTGCTGACCTAGCATGTGTTTTGGGCACCTAGCTGGATGAGGCTTCTGGGCCATTGTTTGCCCTGATGGTGCCAGTTGGGTACTTTGTACAGCACTGGGGGCTGGGGAGTTAGAGTAGCGGTGTTCTGGAAGGAAAATCTGGCCCGCTAAAGATATCTGATGCATAACCTGTTCAGCATGGAGTGTGTCTACCTTGTGTTTGAGGCTTAGGATAGATTGGGATCCTTCAGATGTACTGATCACCCTGACCGAGCTAAACGAGCTGGTCCCAGAGGTGGTATTGAAGACTCCTGGACTTATTACCATGGGTGACTTCAATGTGTTTGATGAGGATGGATCTTTAGGGCTGGAGTGGAATAGCCTCAGTGACAACCATGGGTTTATTATAGAGCTGCAGTCGCAGCTCTATAGTTAAGGCAGCTGCTAGGTTCCATTGCACAGCACCTAATGCTGTTCAATGGGAGATGTTGGGACAAAGTTTTCTGGTTGGCGACCGGTCTTTTGACAGGGTTTGTAAATTTACAGTTAAGTGCAGATGACATTTAACGGCTGGATTAGATGTAGTAAAGTGTGTACTTGATCCTGGTGCTTTCAGTTATGTGATCAGGGTCTCTGAATTGTAACAGTGTGACTTTGGTCAGCCCTGTTCCAACCATGAAAGTGGTGCTTCCTCCCCTACAGTGCTGACTCTAAGCGAGCTGAGTGTGCTCAGACAGCGTGGGTAGTGCTGGCCTTTAAAACGCCACCGCCAGGCCAATCTTAGCATGGGGTCACCAGGGCAGCTTGCCTGCCTGCCCAAATTAGCCACCACTCTCAACAGCAGCCTGGGTGAGGCGGAAGTGGGGGGAGGAACTAATGCTGCCCCCGCTGCCCTCCTGCCGCTTGTCTTCCTGGTGCCCCTGGCCGCCGGGCCTGCCCCTGGCATCCCATCCGTTCATTGCCAGCCTGCCTGAGGAGCCAGCCTTAAACCACAGGGGTGGAGAGTGACCCATGAAAGGCTCTGCAGCATCTGGTGCTGGCCAGAGAAGAAACAAAATTTGACAAATTTCATCAATTCATATTCATGTGGCCCAATCTCAACGGGAGGGGGGTGCCTCTTCATAATTGACCTTCCCCTTCAGCAGTAGTTGCCCAGCCAGGATGGGGGACTAGCAGGGCCAGCTCCAGAGGTCGACAGGCAGTTGCGGGCTTCAGCCCCTTCCTCTAAACCTGAGTAGCTGTTGCTGCCACCGCCTCCCCACTCCTTCCAGTGGCGGGTGACGGCCCCCGTTCCTTCCCAGTCATGGCGGGGAAGCCCTCCACCTGCCCAAGTTCCCCCTTGGCAGCAACAGGGGAGGAACTACCGCTGCCCCAACTACCACTGCCCCACTCCAGTGCTCCCTTGCCTCTGCAGTTTAAAAACAATTTTCAATACACATCCCCACACTGGTTTTCTTTTTCCTTTCCTAATCTGGCATGCTGGGACTACATTTCCCAGCATGCCAGGCTAGGAAAATGGCGTGGCCCCCAGCATGTGCACTGCAGCACGGGGCCTTTAAGCCAAGGAGTGGAGGAAGTAGCCGTGACAGTGCCAGCAGGCAAAGGGGCCACCCCGTGGCAGTGCAGTGAGTAACTTCTCCCCCTCAGCCCTCGGAGTGTGAGTATGTCTCTGTGTGTTAGTGAATGAGTGTGTGTGTGAGAGAGATGAGGGAGAGAGTGTGTGTTTGTGTGTAATGAGTGTGTGGGGGGGGTGGGGGGAGTGTGTGAGTGTAATGAGTGTGTTGAGGGTAAGAGACAGAGAAAATGAATGAGTGCAAGAGAATGAATGTGTACTTGAATGAGTGAATGTTTGAATGAAAGGGGGGGTGTGAGAGAGAGAGAGAGAGAGAGAATGAATGAGCGGGGTGTGTGTGAGAGAGAGAGAGAGACAGAAAGATTGAGGGTAATTTCAGATGTAACAGGCCCGCCACGCTGAACCCTGGACTGGGATCCATCTTGGATCCCTGTCCGTGATCAGACCGGCCATCCTTTATATGTGCCGGCCTGATCACGGAGGGGAATCGGGGAGGGGCTGCGCGGCACGACGTGTGGCCACTCAGCCCCACCCCCTCGCGCTCCGCTGCCCACCCTCGGGAGAGAGGTGGGCACAGCGGCCAATCAGACTGCTGCACCCAATCCTGTACCACAGTCTGGACCACGGTCAGGAGTGGGGCGAGGTAACAGACGTTACTTTTGCCCCATTCCTGATCGTGGTCCAGCTAACCACGGTTCTGGAGGTGAGGCCGGCCTCCCCTCCAGAATCGTGGTTAGCTTTGAACCGCACCAGGAATTCACCGTGGTGAACATCTGGCAGGGCTCAAACAGACGTTCACGCAATCACAGCCACCACCTTGAATCCACTGTGATCCTGTAACGTCTGAAATTACCCTGAGACTGAGATGGACTGGTGCCTGCCCAGAAGGGAAGGGACACGTATAGTAAACGGTTAACTTTTACGTTTCCACAAAAGGGGAAATAACCTAAGCAGAAAACCTGATGTTTAAGAAACTGATTAAGGCATCATTCCAAATTATACTCAAACTCTAACATGACAGTAAATTGTATGTTAAAGCAAATTAAAAATAAATAAATTACGACTTAACTGAAATTAAACTGCATACATTCCTCATCACGTATAAGTATTATTCAGTTACCATACCACACACATTCAGTTTAATTTCAATTAAGTCGTTAAATTTGCCTTAACATACAATTTACTGTCATGTTGGAGTTTGAGTATAATTTGGAATGCCACCTTAACCAGTTTCTTAAACCACAAATTTTTTGCTTCGCCCCAGATAACCGTTCTGAGTTGCCTGTGGGCAAGTATAGTGGGATAAAATTATAAGGAAATAAATAAATAACTGGCTTGATGCATGAGGCTGTTCACTCTTTGGATTAGTTTGAATCAAGACAGTAGTGAGAGGAAGGGGATTAAACTTCTTAAAGCTTATTGATTATTTTTTTTTGCTTAAATCTTATTTAAGTGAAACACTTGTCAGACACTTGGGAGAAGCTGTCATTGTGGATGATTCTGTTCTTAATCCTCAGTGGAGTGCTGGCAAAAGGTACCACTCTGGTCCCACGGTGTGGTGGTCAGCAAAAACTGGGAAGTGCAGTCCTGATTTTTCAAGCAGGGGAGCTTTTTCTTTAAAACAAACTTTTCAGACCTTCTTCTTTTATATGACAACTTACGTAAGGAACTTTTTTCTTCGTTCCTTTTGCAATATTCTGGCAGGACGGATTATAATGCTTCTGGCTTTATCTGACACAGACCCAGAGATCACATTGATGGTCTCTAAATTTCTAATCTTAGCTCTGAATTGTCGCCATGTTTTTCCGCATTTTAAGTTCCCTTTAAAAGAGGATGAGGTGAGTCACGGCACTCTGTTTATCTAGTCAATTTTCCCTAATGTTTGTTGAAATTGATGTGTTTAGTGGGGTTCCTCACTAGTAGGGCTGCACACCAAGCGCAGAGATCTGGGCCATGTCCTCAGTGTTGCGGAGGCCATCAATGTTTTTTTTGGGGTGGCGGGGATGGAGCCTCAAACCTCATCCTTTATGGCTGATATTAATGGTTTATATTAATGGTTAATAGTTTGTGTAACTTTGGCTGACTTGGGCTCTCAACACTTGGATGTATGTTAATAGGAGAGCCCATTGAATTAGTATTGTTACTTGTTCTAATATTTTGTATTGTACCTTGTTCCTTATTATCTTATTTTTCTTCTGCTATGGCCATAAGCCACGCAAAATAAATCAAATTGAATTGAACCTTCTTCTTAAACTATTAAAAATTAAGTATATACATTTCTTTTTGCAAGTTACTGAAAGTTTTCATTTTCCTTCAGGTAAACCAAGGAGTCGATATGCTGTGAACAGCACTGGTGACAACACAGAGGACCAGGATGGGGACTCCAGGTAAGAGACTCTCACTTTAACCAACAATTTTGAAACAAAAAAGGAAGAGAATAAACTAACATTATTTGCATATTAGGTGAGTAGGCAGATCATTTGTATTGTAGGAAAGTAAAAGTTGATCTGCAAAGGAAAGATTAAACCCTGAGACAGCTTCAGTTTTGTGCTTTTGCATCTACTTAACCATATGTTAATGCTCTGTTGAAGGTTCTAACTTTTGGACGAAATCTTAGCCTCTTCTGATCATTAAAGAGCTCATGTCGTCATTTCAGAAAATATGTTATCCTTGATGTTTGGCTAACTCCAGCTACCTAGCTCTTTAGCCTGATGATGCATATGAATATTTATTTATTTATTTAATCAATTTTTATCCCGCCCCTCCTGAAAACAGCTCGGGGCGGCTAACTATTTTAAAACATAAAAATAAAGTCATATAAAAATTTAAAACACTCCTTAATAATATTAAAACAGGGTTAGGCACAAAGAACAATAAATAAGGGTAGGGGGAAATTAAAAGCCCCTAACCCACCCGCCCCCTCCCCAAAGGCCTGGGCGAACAGCCAGGTTATACAAACTCGTTGGAATGTTAAAAGGCTTGGGGCCAGGCGAGCTTCCTCCGGGAGGGAGTTCCAAAGGCGTAGCCTGGCCCTCGAGAATGCCCTCTCCATTGTGGCCCCCCGCTTAACACGGGGGACCTCCAAGAAGGCACCCCAGGCAGACCGAAGGAGCCGCTCTGGGGCTCGGAGGGCAAGACGGTCCCTGAGGTACGAGGGGCCAAGGCCGTGAAGGTATTGTTTATTTCTTATACTGATAGTTAGCATCACAATTTAAAAATAAACCGTCACTGTTACCTTAGAGGCAGCAGCAGCTCCTCTGTGGCTGAAGTGAAATTTCTCACATATTCTGAGGCTTCCGTTATTTTTTTTTTAAATCCTGAAATCCAGGGGTGAAAAGTGCTTTGAAAGTTCTGGGTATTTCTGTGTATTTTTCAAGAACAACCCTGTATTTAAATTGAACTTTTAAAACTTTTTTACTACCTGAAAAATCTGTTTCATCCTTTTGGAGTTTGTCGTGCATGTGCCATAAAGTATCACAATACTGGAAAAATCAACAGGTGAACTAAGCTGGCACCCTGGCCAGCTTGGCGATAGATGAGTTGCACTTCTCTGTGGCATGGTTTTAAAGCATGTGTAATAAAGAACCTGACTGTCTCCTGCTGAGCAGTATTTTTCTCAAAATAGTGGTGTTAATTTTAGAATATGATGCTACTGAGTATGGAAGAAAGTGGCACAGTTGGTTCCAGAAGAAGAGACCTGGAATCCCCCTTACAAAACTAGACTTAACTTGAGGCTCACAGCAAATCTTTTCTGGGGTCTTTGATAATCCTTTGGGGTGTCCTTCGTTGAATCCAGTCCCATGCAGAATTTAATTCATTTTAATTCATAATAATTAAAACAACTTTAAAATGCTATTTCTCACGTAGATGTGTGTGGTAAATGGTGCCTGCAGCTAAAGCTGGCTGGAATATTAAACACGCATTTCTTTGGTTAACTCAACTGTCCATTTTCACCTTTGGGATGGATATGTGCACAACCATCCTTTCTGGAACCTTCTGTGATGCAGTAGACTCTTAGTGTGGCTTCTTCACTGCTTCTTGGTGCACGCCCTGTTTGTACATTGAGGCAATGGTAGATAGGTGGGGATGAGTTCTGGCTTTATCTTCCAAGGTATTAACTACCCCTCCCAGTTTTGTGTCCTCTGCAAACTTGATAAGTGTTCCCTTCATCCAAGTCATTAATAAAGATGTTGATTAGCACCGAATGCAAGACAGAGTCCTGCCGAACCCCACTTGATAGTTCCCTCCAGTTTGATGGTGAACCATTGATGATCGCTCTTTGAGTACATTTCTTCAACCAGCCATCAGTCCACCTTGTTGTAACGTCTTCCCATGCACGCTGTGGAAGCTTGTCAAATGAGGATCTTGTGTGAAACTTTGGGTATTTTCAGACGTTACGTGGTCAATGTCCACCACAGTCAATTCCCTGTGGTGGCTTGGACCACGTAACGTCTGTTGGGGAGAATGGATGTTTCCCCCCAGATGTTACCACGGCGTGGGATCACATTGACCATGCGAGCGTCCGAAGTGGCGGGGCTGGAGGCCGTCGCGTGTTTAAGGCGATTCCCTGCCGTGGTAACCCCTGCCGTCACGTCTGGACAGCGGCCACGGCCCGGAATCCCCTCAGGGATTCCGGCCCGTGGCCATAGTGGGTGAGCGCTGCGGCTGCATTGGCCATGGTGGCCGCCCGTCTCCCCAGAGGGCAGGCGGCGGGGAGCATGGAGGGGGCGGGGCCGTGTGGCCGCATGTTGCGCCGCGCGGCCCCGCCCCTCCCCGATTCCCCGCCGGGATCCCCCGGCACGTCCCGGCGGGGGATCATTTCATTGATTTCGTGACAGGGCCAATTGGCCCCGTCATGTCTGAAAATACCCTTTGTCAAAGGCTTTGCTGAAATCAAGGTATATTTTGTCCACAGCACTTCCCTCATCACTAAGCTAATTCTTAGATCAAAAACCCTTCAGTGTAAGAGATGAGTTAAGGCTCTTACCAGGGCCGGACTTAGGAATTGTGCACCCCTAGGCCCTTCTCAGGCTGCTGCCCCCAAGCCAAGCCCCGTCCACAAACCAAGGGCGCTTTAAAACGATACAAAAAAGGCAACTGATCCTTTAATCAGCCGCCTTTCTTTGTGCTCGTTTAAATGTTTGGCCCAGTTTGATGCCGGATCTTTCCCACATCAAACCGGCCGAGGATTCCTGCTCCCTCACTTGTGTCTCTGGGAACCGCCGCGTTCCCTGGTTTGCAAGCAGGGGGGAGGCGGGGGAAAGCCGGCGAAAACTGCCTCCTCCAGGCAGCGCTGACAAACCCCTTCCCCCTCTAAAGCCCCCAGCCAGTGATTAAATTTAATCACTGGCTGGGGCAGAGAAGATGGCTTCTCCCAAACGTGGCTTTCTCCCAAACCTGCTTTGGAGCCGTCTTCTCCAAAGCGCGCTTGGGAGAGCGCACGTTTAAAAACGCCCCAAGCCCCACCCCCATGCTGCATGTTCATGGGTGGGGTAGCCCCATGCGAACAACATGGCGCACGCATCTGCAGTGAATGGAGGTGAATGCGTGTGCCCGCCTAATGCATCCCCACTCGTCGTCATGCACGGAGTAACCAGGGAAAAAGGCGGTTGCTCCGTGGGTGCGGATGAGTGGGGATCATGTGCGGGCGTGTGCACGCCACACACCGGCACATCCACCCCCACCTGGCGGAGCCATGTAAAAAGGGCCTGTGAGATGGGGACCAAGGCAGTAGGGTTCAACTGTGGGCAGCAGCCTCTGACCATGCAATAATGGAGTGGGTGTTGCTGGTAATTGTCACCTCCACCCCCCTTGAAAATGCTGCCCCAGGCCTGGGGGGCCTATCCCTAAGCGTGGGCCTGGCTCTTACAAATTCATTCATGCTTCAAAAAGTATGGAAATTGTAACTTAAGATTCCTGCCATAACGTGTGTGCCATGTAAGCAGCAAAGGTGTTGTACAGTTTCACAGATTGTGCTTGCTTCCAACTTTAGGCTCCATGCACCCACACTTGACCACTCACCTTTAGTCTTAAGCCCTCTTTGCACAGACACCCCCCCCCCCAGTCTACATGTGTGTGAACGGGTCTGGGTCTGGGGGCGTCCGTGCGATCGGTGGGTGGGTGGGAGTGCATGCTTAGGATGGCCATTAACGCTTCCCCAGATTACAGAACATGGAGGGAGAGAATACAGGACATGGGGGGCGGGGGGGAGGGAGGAAGAGCACAGCAGACTCAGAGCTCTTTCCCTCAGCCAGGGCTGAGCAACAAACACTGGGTGAGATGTGCAGAAGGGAATGGAATGGTACCAGCAAAATCCTGGCCATGGGTGCATATTTAAAAAATCCACCCAGATGGGATTGGGCGGATCAAAAAAGTGGTCATGTCCTGGAAAATCCAGATGCTATGGTAACCCTAGCACTCCTTCCCCGCCCCCCAAATGCTGAGAGCTCTGGCTCAACCCCAAGTCCACACGCCACTGACCCCGCTGTTTTTACTTGGAAGTCATGAGATCATAACTTGGGGGGGGGGGGAAGGGCAGGCGAGGGGAAGGGTGTGTGTATGAGAAAGTGGCAGCACTGACAGTGTGTGGAAAATACAGGACAAAAACATGTAAATAAAGGACAATGGAGAAACCCTCGAGAAAACAGGAGTGTCCTGTATGAAACAGGACCAATGGCCATCCTATGTGTGCTCCTGTGGTCCACCCGTTGCCCACGCACAGAGCAACGGGAACCAATGATGGATGCTCCGTGCATGGACATGGATGGGGGTGGGTGGCCGTCTGTGTAACGGGCCGCCCTTGCGTTGTCCACCCGCTGTCGCTTCCACCCATCCCCCCACAAACGTGCCCATTACAAAAGGGCCTTACTATAACACCTGAACTGAGTCTAAGAATACCGAGCAAGGGAGAGTATGGGATGAAGAAGAGTTAGTGCAGAAGCAGGGGAAACTGACTGTAAGCAGAAATATTACCATCCGTTCTCCCACACCCACAATATAGTATGTATATTTACTTATTTACTTATTTATTAATTTATTAATTAAAAAATTTACCCTGCCGTATACTGAAGGCTTATGGAAAACATAACTCAATTTAAAAACATTAAAACCTGCAGAGGAAGAGTATTGTGACTGGAAGATCAAGGCAAGGTGCGAGTGCATGGAGCCTAAGTTGTAAGTGAACACAATATGTGAGTTAGTTTACTGTTAGTTTCATGCCTAAAGGAATTCTGTCAAACTCATGTAAAATTCCTCCATGCACATAACTACATAGTCCGTTTCCTGAATCTCTCCCTTCTTCCCAGCAAGTTTCCTTCTCAGCCCTAGCTTTGAAAGTTTCACCAGGAAAGAGGAAGGAGAGATTGCTTTGAAGACCCCACCTCACCAGAGCATTTGCCTTGCAGCCCTGAGCTTTGTCACTTTCACCAGAGGGTTTGGTTGGAAACTGGGAGTTTTAGCCTCGTCCGTTTCACCCACTCCCTGGACCCGGGAACAATGCCGCAAGGCAGGAGCAGGGTCCACCCACAGAGAACATGAAGGCAGCAGCGGGGAGCGGAGCGCAGGACCAGGTGGCTGCATCGCAGGAGGACACGCAAGTAACCATGTCTTTCCTGGCTGAAACTATGGGGAAGATCCTGCAGTTAGTAGACAGGCTATGTGATTTGCAGTCTCAAGGGACACATAAAAAACGCACCCCCAGCCCCAAAGCGCCAAAATGGAGCGCGGGAAAAGATCCCTGCAAGGCGGGAAAGAAGCGAGCAAAAACACCACAAGGAGGCGCCATAGTTCATTTGTTAGCCTCCCCCCCAGTCCTCTGAGGATAGTTCCTCTGAAGAGCTCCCCAAAAAGCGAGCTTAGGTTTTGCTGGTCTCAGACCCAGAGCCCGAATCTGCGCAAGAGGTTTTCTGGGACAGAGGAGGCGAGTTACTTGGAGCCTTCCCCTGATCCCAGAGAAAAGGACAGGCAGTTTCCGCTAGCCTACAGAGATCAACTAATAGCTCAGGTGGCAAAGGCCCTGCAGCTAAAAGAGAAGCCTACGAAAGGGGATTCCTCGGACTCCCAGGAGGAGAATGGACTATTTTCCATTGGTGCATGGCAGAGACCCAGGGGTACCCTTGGATAAGGTATTTGGGGAAACTAGTTCTAGAAGAGTGGAAAAACCCGGACAAGTTTCATAGGATGAGTAGAACACAGGCCTTGTCTTGTACCCCTTCTCAAGGAAGAAGGAACTGCTATTTAAGAACCCAAAGGTAGATGCGACAGCAGTCTCACTTGCCAGACAAACCGTGTTCCCCACTGAGGGGGATTGCTACCTAAAGGATCCCACAGATAGGGCAATAGATTCAGCTCTTAGGAGGTGTTTAGAGTTGTCAGCCTCAGTCCTAAAGGTTAACATTGTATCCTTTTATGTGGCTTGGGCCCTCCTGGCCTGGATGCAGGAGGCCCAGCATCCAGGGATCCCGGAAAAGAAGGCTCAGGTACTGTCATC
Source organism: Sphenodon punctatus (assembly GCA_003113815.1). NCBI lineage: Eukaryota > Metazoa > Chordata > Lepidosauria > Sphenodontia > Sphenodontidae > Sphenodon > Sphenodon punctatus. The sequence continues at coordinate 126,435 of QEPC01014024.1, forward strand.
CTGCATCATCCTGCTGGCTACGGCTTTTTTGGCGGACTCCACTATGGACGCCATGGGCTGGTCGGTGGCAAGCAAGGTATCTGCTAGGAGGAAGCTATTTTGGCATATGCCTGGACAAAGTCCTGGCAAATGCGACTGACAAGACGAAGACGAAGACTCTTCAGCAGCTGGGGGAAAGAGGTTTTTTCAAGGCCCACCGTCCAAATCCAGGGGATGCTTCAGGGGGTTTAGGAGGATCCAGCCCCAAGCCAACAGAGAGGCCTCAAGCAATTTTTCATTCCGCAATAGGGGTCCCAGGCAAGCTAGGTTTGACAAGCAAAAGCCAAGAGGGTTGGCAGCAGGACAGCCAAAACAGGATGCATGACTACCCAGAGGGGTCAAATGTTGGGGGCAGGCTACAGCTTTTCTCAGGACTCTGGGAAAAATCAATTTTGGACCAGTGGGTGATAAATTGTGTAAAAAATGGCTACGCCATAGATTTGGCAGTGCACCCCAAAGAGAGATTGATCGCTTCACCCTCCTCAGGAAATACAGTAAAGCATCTGGCCATGGTGGCAGAAATTCAAAGGCTCCTCCACATTCAAGCCATAGAGCCAGTCCCACTGGATCAAGTTGGTCAAGGCCTATTCAATATTCAATCATATTCCTGGTTCCCAAAAAGCTGGGAACCTGGAGGGCCATACTAGACCTCAAGGCCCTGAACAAAGTAGTGAGGACCCAAAAGTTCAAAATGGAAACGGTAACACCCATCTGCCAAAGCCTGAGGGGAGGGGACTTGATGGTATCCCTTGACCTAAAGGAAGCCTATCTCCATATACCAATTTGGCCGCCACACCGGAGATGGCTCAGATTTTCTTATCATCAGAGGCACTATCAGTACAAGACCCTACCATTCGGACTGTCATCAGCGCCGAGAACTTTTACCAAGGTCCTGGCTCCCCTGCTAGCGAATCTAAGGAAAAAGGGAGTCCACCTATACCCATACTTGGACGACCTTCTGATCAGGGCCCAGTCACCCCAAAAAATCTGGAAGGATTTGGACAGGACTATTCAATATCTGACTCTTCACGGGTTTTTGATCAACAGGGAAAAGAGTCACCTCCTTCCCACGCGCAGGCTGGAGCATCTGGGCATCATTTTAGATACCACCTCAGAAGTTGCACGCATACCTCCCTCCAGACAGAGCAAGATTCCCACACTGATTCACCTCCTAAAACTCCAGAGATGGCTACGGCTCAAGACCCTAGCACAGCTCCTGGGACTGTTGATGTCCTGCACCAGACAGGTGCAATGGGGCTGCTTCCACCTCAGACCCTTGCAACGGCTGCTTCGGCCTATGCAGAGAGAGCTGTCACTAGGGCTCAATCTGTGGGTCCCTATCCCCAAAGATCTAGGCCGCTCAATGTCCTGGTGGTTAAGGGAGGAAATTTTCGACAAAGGAACTCTGCTGTCAGAACCCAACAGGGAGGTGATAACAACCGATGCCAGTCTTACGGGGTGAGGGGCCCACTCCGGATCCAAGTCAGCCCAGGGTCTTTGGTCCATGGAGGACCAGTCCCGCAGCATAAATTATCTGGAGCTCAAGGCAATTTGACTCGCCCTGAGACATTTGTTACCATCCCTTACCAACTGTCACATCCTGATTTATACGGACAACACAACAGCCAAAGCATATGTCAATCACATGGGGGGATCAAGAGCCACTGGCCTGCACAGAGAGGCGATAAAGCTTTTCACATGGGCTCAGAAACACGTATACTCCCTGATGGCCCTACGTATCAGAGGGTGAGACAACAAACACACAGATTGGCTAAGCAGACACACAGTCGACCCGCACGAATGGATGCTAGACAGGGAAGTGTTCAAGACCCTAGTGCAGATGTTTGGACTTTCAGTGACGGATCTGTTCGCCAATCAAGATGCACGGGTACCGAGATTCATGTCCAGGACCCCATGCCGGGCAGTGGTAGCGGTAAATGCACTGAATCAACCATGGCCTCAGGGGCTACTTTATGCGTTTCCTCCCACTCCTCTAATTGCGAGAACAATATCAAAAATCATCAGGGAGGAGGCCCGGATAATTCTGATAGCCCCGTGGTAGCCCAGGAGACCCTGGTTCTTGGACCTGATAGAACTCAGTCAGGCTCAGTACAAGACACTACCTCTACTGCCTCACCTACTCAGACAAGGTCCGCTTGTTTGTGACAATCTACAAAACCTAAGACTGACAGACTGGAACCTGAATGCTCAGTGTTAGAGAAAGGACTATTCAGAAGCAGTATTATCAACCCTTCAGCAGGCTAAGGAATCAGGACCTATAAGATCTCCTGGTCCCGGAACCAGGAGATCTTATAGGGCTACCTGGAAAACATTCGCCCTATGGGCAGCGTAAAGGAGGCGAGATCCATGCAGAGTGGATATTCCAGATATTCTTCAATTCTTACAAGAGGGATTAGCAAAGGCCTGAAACCGAACACGTTAGCTAGGCCTTTATTCCCAAGGTAAACTCTATATTCTATAGGAGCCAGGAAATAGTTTTGCCCTCCTTTTGCCCCAGGCCATCTCATCAAAAGGAGAAGGCCTGGCACACACTGGACGTGCGGAGAGCTCTAAAAATTTATTTGGCCAGAACACAGGGTCTGAGGTCAACTTCGACCCTGTTCGTTAACATCAGGGTCAGTTACAGGGGAACCAAGGCCTCAAAGATCCTGTTATCTAAATGGGTAAAACAGTGTATCGTGGAGGCCTGTAAGGCAAAGGGTAGGGTTCCTCCCCTCCAAATATGGGCCCGTTCAGTCAGGAGTGCGGCCATTTCTTATGCATTTAAGGCTAGGGCCTCTTACGACGAAATATGTAAGGTGGCTACCTGGTCGTCCCTGCATACTTTTGTCAGATACTACAAGTTGAATGCATACCAATTGACTCAGGCTGCATTTGGTAGAAGGGTGGTGCAAGCGGTGCTGGACTCCCACGGTGCAGTTTGCTCCCACCCTTAGGGGCAATTTACAGCTCAGGTACATCCCATATGGAGGAGTAGCCGGAGGCAGGAGGAGGAAAGAGAATTGGTCACCTACTTTCGGTGAATTCTTTTCTCTCCTGCTCTCCGTATACTCCTCCGGCCCTCCCTTCCAAACTGCACAACGATGGGAGAGATAAAGGTTTATTAGGTGTCTACAGAATAGTTTTTCAGGAGAAATTTTCATGGTTGGTTGAGAGGCATGGTGTACTCTTACCTAATTTTTTTTGTTTTGTTTACTAGAGCGCACGTTAGCACTATTAGTGTGTTTACCCCACAGATAGTTTTTAGGGCTGCGGGAAATTCAGATGTTGGAGAAGCCGGTCCTTGACTGGGATATTTGACTGAGGATTCAGGGCTAGCTCTAGCATGCATACGCAGTAGCCAGTCGTCGCCTTCTGCCTCCTGGCGGTCATCCGCAGAGCTACACGTACGGAGGAGAGAAAAGAATTCACCGAAGGTAGGTGACCATTTCTCTTTTCTCCCCCTCCCCTGACCTTTTTTAGTCCCTCCCCACTCCTTCCTTTGGCATTTCAGAGCCTTGCTCTCTTTGTTTCAGATTCTTATCATTTTATTGGTTTACTGCCCATTAAGGGCTACTGGGATTCCCAAAGACTCATTAGCTAAAATTGGCATTCCTCTTGTCTCTGGTGTTTTCAAACGGCATTCCTTTAGGCTTGAAATGACAAATCACAGTGAATGCTGTTTCCATCAGAAACGGGTCATTTGCCTTCATTTGCATGACTACAGAAACTTACTACCTTTTCCAGCTGTTTTTGCCATTTGTTGTTTTTCGTGAGTTGAAGAGAGCTGTTACAGGGCTGATCCCAAACCCCATGTGCACTCTGTGCAACCCCAGGGGCTGTGGAGATGTAAAAGTGCCAGCTAAGTGCTGGGAAAGTGCTGGAAATTGCTGTAAAAGTCCCAGAAGGTGATGTCAATTGATGAAAATGACTAAAAATGCAGGAAAATCATGACCTTGACAGGAAATTATGAGAAATCACAGATGCCGTTATCAATAATGACAGAAGCACAGAATCACTGCAGAATGGGAATGGTTGCTCTCATGTCAGACCTACATTCCTTGAACCGTGTCAGTTTCACATGCTGGGGAGCTTGCTTGGCAGCCAACACAGCCAGTCAGTTAGATTCCCTTTTCAGCTCCAACTCTGTTCCTTTCATTGGCCTGCAATAAAGGCTCTCCCCACTTGTCCGTTCACAGCCTGCCATAAAACCTCTGCATGTACGTCCACAGCCTGCCTATTTATTTTATTTATTTATTTAAATTTGATACCCAGCCCGTCCCTGATTTATACCCTGCCCAGCTCAGAATCGCTTACAATATAAAAGCTCATAAAAATAGATACAAATCCATTTTAAAATCCACCCCAACCCTAAAATATCCCTCACTCAACCCCTAACCCTGCCTGTCAAACATTTTTATTTAATATTTATTTAATAAATTTGTACCCCGCCCCTCCTGCAAAGCAGCCCGGGGTTTGCCAAAAAGAAAAGTCTTCTATTGCCTGCAGAATATGCTCACACTTGGACTCTGACAGATCTCCAGGACAAGAAAGTTCCACAATACTGGAGCAGTAACTGGGAACGCCCTTCCACATGCCTTTGTCATATGACCATGATGGGTGGATGATACCTCTAAGAGGACATTCCTGACTGATTTGCAAGGATTGCGATGGAGCATGATAGGAGAGGTGGTCTTTCAGATATATGGGGCCCCAGCCATTGGGGCTTTAAAGATCAAAACCAGCACCTTGAATTGTGCCCAGAAAGCTATTGTAGTGTAGACCTTGAAGCATAGGTGTGATGTACTCATGGTGACCCACCTCCGAAAGAAGCTGACTGCTGTGTTCTGCACCAACTGCAGCTTCCAAACAGTCATCAGGGGCAGCCCCACATAGAGCATATTGCAGTAATCTAGCCTTGAGGTTATGAAGACATAACATCAGAAGGCAAATACATCAGAAGCAAGAAGCCTGCTAGGGAGTCAGGCCATTAGATGACAAAGGCGTAAAAGGGGCACTTAGGGAGGATAAGGACATTGCAGAGAAGCTGAATGAGTTCTTTGCATCAGTCTTCACAGCGGAGGATTTGGGGGAGGTACCCACACCAGATCCTTGCTTTGTGGCCGAGGGATTGGAAGAGCTGGTACAAATCAATGTGACGTTGGAGGATGTTCTAGGGCAAACGGAATACTAACAAGTCACCAGGGCCAGATGGAAGGAACTCAAATATGAAATCGCAGACCTACTATTAGTAATTTGTAACCTGTCACTAAAAACTGCCACTGTACCCGAGGACTGGAGGGTGGCAAATGTAACCCCGATATTTAAAAAGGGATCCAGAGGTGATCCTGGAAACTACAGACCAGTAAGCTTGATGTCCGTGCCGGGCAAAATGGTGGAAACCATCATTAAGGACAGAATTACAGGGCATGTTGACAAACATGGCTTAATGGGGAAGAGTCAACACGGATTTAGTAAAGGTAAGTCATGCCTCACTAACCTGTTGGAATTCTTTGAAGGTGTAAATAAGCATGAGGACAAGGGAGACCCAGTAGATGTAGTGTACCTGGATTTCCAGAAAGCATTTGATAAGGTCCCTCATGAGAGACTCTTGAGAAAATTAAAAAGTCATGGGATAGGAGGTAGTGTCTTACTATGGATCAGAAACTGGTTAAAAGATAGAAAGCAAAGGGTAGGACTAAATGGTCAGTTTTCACAATGGAGAGATGTAAAAAGTGGTGTGCCTCAGGGATCTGTATTGGGACCGGTGCTGTTTAATGTATTCATTAATGATTTGGAAAAGGGTGTTAAGAGTGAGGTGATCAAATTTGCAGACGACACCAAGTTATTCAAGGTAGTTAAAACACGAGCAGACTGTGAGGAACTGCAACAGGATCTTACGACACTGGGTGCCTGGGCATCTAAATGGCAAATGAGATTTAATGTGGACAAGTGCAAAGTGATGCACGTAGGGAAAAATAATCCAAACTATGCGTACACAATGCTGGGTACTAAGCTAGGAGTTACCACTCAGGAAAAGGATCTGGGGGTGGTTGTGGACAATACAATGAAATCCACAGCGCAGTGCGCAGCAGCAGTCAAAAAAGCAAACAGAATGTTAGGAATTATTCGGAAGGGGATAGAGAATAAAACTGAGGATGTCATAATGCCTCTATACAAATCAATGGTGCGACCGCACCTCGAATATTGTGTGCAGTTCTGGTCGCCCCATCTCAAAAAAGACATAGCTGAACTAGAAAAGGTACAGAGAAGGGCAACAAAAATGATCAAGGGCATGGAAGGGCTCCCGTATGAGGAGAGGCTTGGTAGGTTGGGGCTCTTCAGTTTGGAGAAGAGACGACTGAGAGGAGATATGATAGAGGTCTATAAAATCATGAGTGGTGTGGAACTAATAAACAAGGAGCAGTTATTTACCCTCTCAGCTAGTACTAGAACTAGGGGACACTCCATGAAACTCATGGGTGGCAAGTTTAAAACAAATAAAAGAAAATATTTTTTCACTCAGTGTATAATTGGATTGTGGAATCTACTGCCAGAGGCTGTGGTAAGGGCCAGTACTATAGCTGAGTTTAAAAGAGGTCTGGACAAGTTTCTGGAAGTTAGGTCCATTAGCAGCTATTAGCCAGACAGGATCAGGCAACATGACGGGAGCTGGGGGAAAACAACAGGGAATGGATCCCCCATTGTGACCTGTTGGGTGCTTCTCCCAAGCCACTGTGATTGGCCACTGTTGGAGACAGGATGCTGGGCTAGATGGCCCATTGGTCTGACCGAATATGGCACTACTTATGTTCTTAAGGCATGGACGATAGTGGCCAGATCTGAATCGGAAAGAGGCCTGCAGCCGTCTCACCAGATGAGTTGGTGAAAAACATTCCTGGTCAGTGTTACAACCTGATTTCCAGGCACGGTGAGCACTCCAAGACTGTGAACATGAGTGGCCAGAGGAGGTCGGGCTCCATCAGTAACATAAAACCATAGAATGTCCACACGTAAATCCAAAACGTGCCATAAAACTTCTGCATGTAAATGCAAAGCCTATTATAAAACCTCTGCAGGTAAATAAAACCCATGTAAATTGAATTTACAATTCATGTATTGTGAGCCGCCCTAAGCCTTTTGCCAAGGGCAGCATATAAATTTAAATAAATAAATCCAAAGCCTGACATAAAACTTCTGCACATATAAATAAAAACTCCCCAAGTAAATCCAAAGTCGGCAATAACACCTGTACACATAAGTACCATATGTAAGCAAAAACACAAACCCCTACCACCTTATATAACAAAACAGAATGTTACAGTTGAAACAGACAGCAGGGAATCTGCTTTTCTCAGAACTTCAAAAACTAAAACCAGGAAAAAAAATATAGTTCAAACTTAAATTTGCAAGCACCATTAGATATTTTATTACTGCTCCCAGAAGTAAGGCTCCATTACAAGTTGCAAAGCGGCAAAAAATGTCATTCTGCCTTCAAAATTCAAATGTCTATATAACATTCTTATTTTCATCCTATGTGCCTGACATTTGCACAGAATTCTACACCTCACGTAAGCAGTCCTCCTTACCAGATTCCACAACGATAGGCCAAATCATCCCAATTGTATAACAAATAGAATGTTTGTGATTTTAACGCAGGGATGTATCTGTCTTAACTATAGAGCCGCTTCCTGCAATTCTATAGTTTCTCTATTCAAGGAGACAAGATTAGCCTAGAGTGACTTTTTCCTGATAAATCCCTGATTTGTCCTCCAAGTTATGAAGAATCACTGCATTGTCATCAGGGTGCTTGCAGGTTTGACTCTTTTACAATCTATTTTAGTGTCTTACCATGTATTGAAGTCAGGTTGACTGATCTATAATTTCCCGGGTCCTCCTTTTTCCCTCTTGCCTCTCTTAAAGATAGAGATAATGTTGCCCATCTCTAGTCGTCTGTCACCTCCTGTTTTCCAAGAGTTCTCCAAGACAGTCACAGAGGTTTTGAAAATATTTCCACCACTTCTTTCAGTACCCTAGCGTGTAGTTCACCTGGCCTGTAAGACCTGAATTAATTTGAAGTAGCCAGCTACTTTCTGACCACGTTTTTATCTTTCTTGGCCTGCAATCTTTCCCCCTCAGTGTTCATACACCCATTTTCCAGGCTGGTCACATTTCCCCTTTTTTGTGAAGACTAAGGCAAAGTAAGAGTTAAGAGGCTCTGCCTTCTCTTTAACTGTTTTCACACATGACTGTGCTAGTCGCTGGCAGGCTTAGGTGTTGCCCAGGCAGGAGTAGGCCCAGCCGCCGAATAAACGTGCTGACGGCCGGGGCTGGGGAGGGGCCGGGGGGATGTGTGGATGTGGTATGCACAGTCCCATACTGCTCAGCATGGCCTGGCCCCCTCCCCTGACACAACCCGGAGTTAATCCTGCCGTGGACTGGGGTAATTTTGTTCCCGCCCACAGTTAACATGTGGTGTGCAGGAACAAACGTGACACCACCATGGGTGGCCACACCGGGGTAAATGTGGCCACCCGTGGTAGTGTTAAGTCTAAAAATACCCTTTGTCTCCTACTTACGTTTCACCATTGTCACGGAATAGTGGACCCACCATTTTCTTATTCTTCCTTTTTACTTCAGACATACTTGATTCCCTCCCCCCCCCCCTTTGTTGTTTTGGGCATCCTTCACTAACCTTAGCTCATTTTGTGCCTTCGCCTTCCTGACACAGTCCCCACAAAGTTTAGGTACACATCTATATGCGTAGCTTGTCCCTCCTTCCATTTCTTATATGTTCCCTTTTTGATTCTTAGCTCATTGATCAGCTTCTTGCGCAGCCATATTGGCTTCTTCAGTTGTCCCTTTTTTTTTTTTTTTTTGTCATTGGGATTGTTTGCAATTGAGCCTTCAGTATCTTTTTTATTTTTTAGAAAGTCCAAGCCTTCTTGGCACCTATTNAGCCTTCAGTATCTTTTTTATTTTTTAGAAAGTCCAAGCCTTCTTGGCACCTATTCAATTTATTTATTTAGTTAGTTACATTTATCGGCCGCTCCCTCATGCCTATGGCATCTCAGGGTGGCTTACAACATAATAAAAACACAATAATACTATCAATCAATCAAATACTTTATTGCGTGACCCAAGGTCATTGCATCATATAGAATACAGATACTCATACAATAATATAAAAACTAACAATCTGGTTGTTGGAGATGTCCATTTGTGTTAAACATAATCAACCACTCCCATTTGCCACTGGCAATGCTGAGAAACTTAGAAACAGCTTCCTGAGATGGGCTGCCTGCAACAGGAATGCAGCTGTGTTCTTAATTAAGATATGGTCCGTGCTGTCAAGAGCTAACACTAAAAGAGCGTGATCAGTTCTGCCTCGGTACTTCTCTAGTAAAGGGCTCAGAAACTCCTGTCGTAGGCCATCATACAGGTGGCATCTGAGCATTATATGCCCCACCGACTCAACCTCCAGTTTGTCAAATGGGCATAAACGCTTAATGTAAGGCACCTTCGTCCCTCTAAAATGCTAGATGGAAAACTATTAAAGCGGGCACTGCAGAGCAGTTGTTTTGCCCTACCCTTAATGGGAGTAGTCAAATAAGCAGACATCTGCCCCATCTCCGGGATAAACATCAAGTAATCCCGCATGTGGGGGGACAATCTAATTTTCCCAACCTCCAGCTGATGTCCTGTATCTCCAGAACGGGAGAGCACCTCCTTCCTAAGAGAGAGAGGAGGCTTGTGCTGAAGGTATTCAGGGGAGATGCCCATCTCTTTTAACTGCCCCACAACCTTTGCGAACCACTGGTCCTCAAAGGGATCCTCCATAACACCCTTTAATAGAAGTGGACCCTGCTCAAGATACACTCTAAGCCAAAACTTCAGAGCGGCCTCCCAAGCGACCTGAGACCAGGGTTTTTGACCCAGCTCAGATTGTATGGCCGCTAAGGGGGTACCTCGTGGGATTCCTAACAGCTTTTGCAGAAACTTAGCTTGCACCCCATCCGCTGATCGAGAAAGGAAAGGGGCCCACAACTCAGCCCCATATAGTAGTTGGGCCCTAGTCTTAGTATTGAACACCTGAAGAGCTGGAAGGACCGCCATCCTTCCCTGCTTTATGAAAAGCCTACCTATGGACTGGGCAGGGGCAGAAACCTTTTTGAGGGCTCTATTGATGTGCTCCTGCCAGGAACCCGACCTGTGAAACAGGATCCCCAGGTATCGGAACACCTGGACCTGCTGTATCGGGAAGCCCTCCACTGACCAAACCTGCAGTTTGTACTTGGAGGAGAAAACTTTAGACTTTCCATAGTTGATACTCAGGAGGTTCGCCTGGCAGAAGGCGACAAAAGCTTGAAGCTGTCGCTGCAGCCCTACCCGAGTCTGAGATAATAATGCAACATCATCGGCATAACACAAGCAGCCGATGGCGCGGGAGGCTGGTTAAGGTGGAAAATAGCGAGTGTCAGCCATGACTGGAATAACCTCATCGATGAAGAAATTGAAAAGGGCAGGGACCAACACACACCCCTGTCTGACACCCAATGAGGTGGAAACTGACGGGGTGACGTGGCCATAGCAGTCCATTTTGATTACTAGGGATGGCTGGGCATGAAGCAGGTAAGTCAAAGCCATCAGACGCCTATCTATGGAAGAAGCCTGGAGCTTACGCCACAGGGCAGCCCGATCCACAGAATCAAAGGCCGCCCTGAGGTCCAGGAAGGCCACATAAAAAGCCTCATGTCGCGCTTTGTACTTGGGAACAAGGTACTGGAGGATAAAACGGTGCTCGACAGTAGAGCGTCCCTGTTGGAACCCTGCCTGTTGCGGAGAAATGACCTTGGCCTGGCCCATCCATTCTACCAATTTCCCAAGGAGGTATTTGCCATAGACCTTGGACACTACTGACAAAAGGCTTATTGGCCTGTAATTGGCCGGATCAGTTTTGGCCCCCTTTTTTTTATATAGGGACTATTATGGCCTTATCCCAGGCTTCGGGAATTAGTCCAGTGCCATTAATGGCTGTAAACAGGGCTGCCAAAACTGGCAGCCACCAGTCCTTATGAGCCTTAAGATATTCGGCCCTTATAAGGTCAAGGCCTGGAGCTCGATCACTCCGGAAAGAGTCCACCACTGCCTCAATTTCCTCTTCCCTAACTGCTGGCACACCGAGGACTCCTTTAGCCCCAGGACTAAGCTGTCCCATTGCTGGGCTTTAGCTCCTCCCGATGGATTATAAAGCTTCTTAAAGTAGTCCATCCAAATGGACGGGGAAAGTGGGGAGGCAGTTTATCTAGATTTTCCCCTGGTAGAAACATTCACCGGCAGCCAAAAATCCTTGGCATCCCTTTTGGACGCGGCCTGCAGAAGAGCTTTCCACTGAACATCCCAATAATCCTTTTTGGTATTAATCAAGACGCTGTATTTTGACCTGAGCACTAAATATTGAGGGGACAGTGAAATCGCCTTGCTCTTTCTGTATTCCAATAATACTAAAACCAACAACAATAAAAAAGACCAAGTCCACAACAATTTTTAAAATATTACTAAAACCCAAAATGTTTAAATGGGAAATGGGAACATGTTTATGGCCATGTTCCCATTTCAGATAGCAGTGTCCCCTTTCTGATGAGCAATTGGTTTCAGGGTAAGACCAAACATTCTGAACAATCACTTCTCTCCGGAACGGCCTTCTTTTCTCACAACCCTCTAATTGTGCCTTTTTGTTTCTGATTTCCATTTTACAATGAGTTAATTTAATTGTATGTCAAAGCATACCAATGTTCTTAGAAAATGTATGACAAGGCTTTCTGGTAGGTTGTTGACATACAAAGGCCATACTAACACTTCTATGCTTCCTGTATTGAATACAGCCACCCATTGGATACTCTTCTTTTTGTGGATGTTGAAAAGCAGGAAGTTCCTCACAGCCATGTTGATGAATAATATATGCTGTAGCTGTCCTGAGGAAAGCCACCTTGGAACCTGACTTTCACATCATGGCAACATACTTCAGCTTAGTATTTATTACTGAACTCCACTGCAGAGTTCCTTCTGACTAACAGTTGATTATGTAGATGTTTAGTTCAAGGAGTACAATTATTTTTATTCCATGGTAGTGTTGCATTGTAGGTTGCTGTCTAGTGTAAGACAGATCACCTAGTACAATGGAATTCACTTAAGTGGAACTTACATATTTATTTTGTTACATCGAGACTCCCATAACTTGAATTTCTGGGTAAGTCAAATTCATTTGTTTTCTCCAGCCCCAAGTCTATAGGGATGTATTGCTTCTTGATCTGGATAAGGAATTCTAAACCCAGATAACCTGATTTTTTACGAAGTGCATAGAGTATATTCCCCAGCTAAAATATAAGCACCATTGAGTATAGCCTTGATTTCTTGGCAGCATGTGGTTAAAATTCTGTAGTAGGCACCCTGTCTTCATGTCAGACAGGCTGGAGATAGGCATTGGGGGACATTGGTTCTCTCCAGACATGCAGACACCTCGCTAGAACTGTGTGTGTATTTATGTCATTTCTTCTCATACTCGGAGTCTCAGATGGTCTGTAAAAGGGAATGAGAACCAGTTTTCCCTGTCTCCAGCCCACTCAGGACTATTAGAGTCAGAACTGACAGGATTACTTACAACCACATACACACATTCTGTCTCTTTGCTGCTTAGGGGAGGGAAGGGGACCCGAGACGGAGAAACCTGATGCTAGCTTAATCTGATCATCAGTTTTCTCCATCTCCAGGTTGATTTCCTTAAGGTCTGCTGAAATAAAATTTCTGATAAGTCAAACTTACTTACATGGCCAAAGAATTCAAATTAAGCAGACTCCCATGTAGTCTAGCAGCCAGATTTTTAAAAGGGATCTGTGTCAGTGTAGTTGCTGGCTATGGTGAGGCATGGCAGAGTTGCCTGACTGGCTAGCATACCACCACTAGCAGCTGAAGCTAGGCACAAGCCTGAGCACAGCTGAGCCCAACCAGGGCTATATAAACCAGACGGTCCAGATAGATGGAAGGACAGATGCAAGAACGCTTCAAATGGGCAAGGAAGATGGCTGCATAGCTTCTGGCTGTGGGAGTTAGTTATCCCAGGGAAGAGCATGTTCTACCTGGAGTGTCCAGGGGCCTCCTACATTCAGGTGCCCTGGGGAGACCTTACTGAGGGACTGTAAATATATTGGTGCCTTCACCCATATAGGGAGCCAGAGAACCAATTCTTCCATGAATCACCACAGCCAGCAAGCCACAGCGGGTGAAAACAGACATGACGCTAACCACCCTTTAACCACCCTTGGTGGTTATTTATGCATGTTGCAGGGCTGTATTGGTGCCCTATGCAGCCCTGCAACATGCATAAATGACCACCAAGGGTGGTTAGTAGGGCTGTAGCGGAATATCGCAGCGGTAGCTATTTCCGGCGGAAACAATGTTTCCGCAATTAGTGGAACGGCATGGCAGAGGCTTTCATTCCGCGGTTTCATTCCGCGGTTTCGCTTATTTAATTCCGCAACTTAGTGGAATCGTGGAAACATGACATTTTCGCTATTTCCGCAATTCCGCCAGCGCCACAAAATAGCGGAATAGCGGTTTTCCGCAATTTTCCCGCAATTCTGCAATTTGCAGAATTCCGGCGGAATTAGCGGAATATCCGCAGAAAAGTCGCAGTGTGGCGCGGGCAGTTCCGAAATGGCGGAACGGAATCGCGGCGTGGTAAAAGCTGCTGCCGCATCAGCCCTAGTGGTTAGCGTCATGTCTGTTTTCACCCAGAGTCTAATGAATGTGTCCATCAGCTAGAAAAACGTAATCCCTACCACACATTGTGTGAATATCTGAGGGTCATCACTAGGGTGGATGTTGATGCTGGAAGTGGTGCAGTTTTTGTATATCATGCAATGTTTAAAGGTCTTTGGGCGTAAAATCAGAAATTTTAAAAATCTATAACTTGTTTAATTTTGACCAAAATTTGCATAAATCTTCTAAATATAATTGATAATGCAACTGTGTTCTCAAAATAGTATTGTTTTGGAAATATGTAGCACCAGGTGATTTGTGCATTTTCACATCTTTTCTGCTTTTTGTTAATGCAGAGTCTTTAGTTACACAACTGTCTGAGGTTTTTACCTTTCAATACCTTGTGTAGAATGGACTGGTTTGAGAAAAGTCTTTCTACTATTTTTGTGTCTTTCTACTATTTTTATATAGATAACACCCTTCCTACTTGATTGATATCTGCTCATTTGCAGACATAAGCAGTGCACACGGTGCTTTTTTACATGTAGCTTGGATTTAGCAGCAATTTTCATCTCCTTTCAAGAGTATTAAAAATTACATTGACTATTAACCAATGTCCTAATACTTGGCAGGGGTCCACTTCTATAGCATTTACTGAAGATAATAATAATGATAATAATAATAAAGCATTATTGTGCAGCCGAAGCTGTTACAATATATATATAGTTGTATACAATTAGCCAAAGTATATGCATACAATCAGTTAAACATAACAAAATCCAATAACTATTTAGGAAAACAGCCACCTCATCAAGCGACTATGAACTAGTATCTACAAACAGACTGTCTTAAACGGATAGCCACCTGACAAAAATTTGCTACATCCCTTGACATTTCCTAGTCAACTGGACTAAGATACTTCTGCAGCAGATTTTGCGAATAGTCGTCCCTGTGCTCCAAAAGAGCACTTCCAAGAAACTTAAATCTTCATCCGGAAAGAGAGGGGCAATGGAAAAGCATATGACCAGCCGAATCAATTTCCCCCATATTGCAAAATACACATTGTCGCTGGACCCGGGGGATCCCCATATAACGGCCTTCCAAAAGAGCCGAGGGGAGTACATTGCATCTTAGTCTGGTAAAGGCTGATCTCTTACTGTAATCCAAGATAACAAGTTCCTGGATTCAAGGGATTAAATGGCTTGTAATTAGGGGTGACCCTCAGAACAGACATAAGGGCACCCTCAGTTTGTACTAACTGATCAGACAATCTCGTTTTTATGAGGGATATAGATGCCTTTGGGCCAACCCGCTTGAGGGCAGCAATAGAAAAGCCCACCATGGGTGGCCACACTGGGGTAAATGTGGCCACCCGTGGTAGTGTTAAGTCTAAAAATACCCTTTGTCTCCTACTTATGTTTCACCATTGTCACGGAATAGTGGACCCACCATTTTCTTATTCTTCCTTTTTACTTCAGACATACTTGATTTCCCCCCCGAATTTTGTATTTCTAACTCCACGGGTTTAGCCCAAGCGTCCAGAAGCCCACTATTAGTTGCCAAACCCAAAAGGGAGTTTTCTTGTGAAGGGAATAACACCACCTTAGACCAATATTTAAGGAGTGACTGAGGGCATCGAATTTAAGAGGGAAACAAGATGTCTCTGATCTTAGGCTCACCTGTGGAGTACCCCTCGGAACCCCCAGTATTGATTGAAGGAAACCATTTTGAATACTCTTTAGCTTATCAAGAAAGAGGGTACCCCAAACTGGGAACGCATAGAGTAACTGGGTTACTGTTTTGGCCTTAAAAAGGCAAAGAGCAGGGGAAACGTATTTTCCAATAGAGGCTGATGATTTTCCCGATTTGATTCTTTACTGCCTCAAAGTGCAAGTTCCAACTAAGGGTAGAAGAAAAAATCACCCCTAATTATTTAAAGGAACGTACCTGTTCGATTTTATTTCCTCCAATGGACCACAGATGGACTTTCTGGGGGCCCTTAATGCCTACAATCAGTACCTTAGTTTTTTCATAATTAATCGACAATAATTCAGCGTTACAGTAATTCCAAAAAAGTTGCATTGACCGCCTTAGTCCCACCAGAGACTGGGAGATTAGTACGGTGTCGTCTGCGTATAGGAGCATTGGGACTCTCCGGTCCCGCATGAGAATCCTCTGATTTCATAAATGCCACCAAACTGTTTAGGTAAATGTTGAAAAGGGCGGGGACCAATAAGCAACCCTGCATCACCCCGCGTACAACCCGAGCCTGCTGCTTAGTAAGGGCCTGGTTGGAATCGAGTCTAACTTGTAATGTATTCCCATATGAAGTTTAATCATTAAATACAAAAGCCTGGGGTCAGTTGAAGAGACACGGAGTTTCTCCATTTTCCCTTATATCTACGCACATTACTGAGGATAAGAAGAATGGGCTGGTTTCTAGTATGCTGAGCAGAGCACATGTGGAAAATGGGGGCATTGATCCAAGTACACATATTTTGCAATAAACATCATCCAAAACCTTCAATTCTGACATTAGGTGAGAGTAAATACCATTAAAAAAAATTATAGAGCTGCAGGAGTGGCTCTATATAGTTAAGGCTGTTTCCACACTGTTAAAATCATGAACATTCTACTCTGTTATAAAATCGAGCTGATTCATCCTATCACTGTGAAATTTTGTAGGGAGGATAATCCCTTGGGTGATGGGTAGAAGCTGTCCAAAGTTGATAATGAGAAACGGCTGAGTTTATAAGACTGAATTTTGGAGGCAGAACTGTTGTTTCTGTCTTCTGTAAATTTTTCTGTTAATGCATAAAAGTTATCTGTTTGGAGATATAGAAGTGTGAGAAAATGAAAGTGTGTATTCTAGCCCATTCCTGAGTTTAGATTTTGAAAATCCGTCTTGTAGTTTGTACGTTATGATGTTTCGTTATCCAATGGTGAGAGTGAGATTTTGTTTTGTTATCCAATGGAGAGAGTGAGAGTGAGATTTTTAAATTACATCAGGATGAGTGTAGATTAATGCGCACAACAAACATACCTACATTTTATGTACGTCACCCTCTATGCTGTCATATAGAAGAGAAGAAAATGGGTATCAGTTTTTAGGATATATGTGGAGCGGTTGTTATAGGTAGATGCTCTTGTACCCTCATGGAGAAGACAATAGCTGTATGTGGATGGACCCGTGGGAGTTACTTTCACCTATTCATCATTTTCTATCACTTGTTGGTGGGTTTGTCATTTTCCATCACATTCTGTCGTTTTTGTTTTGTTTCTGGCAATTTACACCACACCCATTAATTCTTCGTAGTGACAGATTTAGTGGGGTGTTCAGGAACTGGGGTGTGTGGAATTGGGGGGAGGATGGCAGATCTTCAGGGACAGGCTCATGGACGTGGTGGACAGGGATGGCGGAGTGAGAGCTCATCCCAAGTCTGGGATTACTTCATTCAGTCTCCTGAAATGGTCCCAGAAGAGGCACAGTGCACCCATTATGCTGCAGTGGTGCACAGGGGGGCTGATCATGGCACCTCTGCTCTGTGCTACCATCTAGCGCACATTTATGGCATGGAGCTGGGTAGCATGAAGCAGGATGCTTGGAGGCCACCGTGTGACCTGGAATGGGTAGTGGTTTTGGTAAGGCACCACTGGGACCAGAGGCAGGAATGTTCAACCGCACAGGGCGCTGGGACTAGCAGAGAGGACAAAGCCCTTCCACCTGTTGAGCCCCAGAAGCCACTACCTATTCCTCCAGCCTGGTCCAGGAGTAGTACCGTCTTGGCCCTGTGCCCTGATGCAGATCCAGGAGGGAATTTGGGTTGTATGGGAAGCACTGGATGGGCTGCAGGTGGAATAGGACTTGCTCAGCAGACAGTGGCAAGATGAGTCAGGGAAAGTACGCTACCTGCACGGCTACTATTCTCTCCTCCAGTACCAGAAGGCCACATGGGAGGTTTCCCTAGCGGAGCATGGGTGGTTGCTGTGCACCGCAATAGAAGCTTCCAGGGTGCAGTGCAGGGCATGCCCGCCACCCCTGATCACCTGCCACTTCCACCTCACCCAGTTTTGCCAAGTACGCAGGAAGATGGTGTCTGACCCACCCCCCACCATTTTAAATAGTTATATTTTTATTATTTAATCTTTGTTAATGAGATTAGAAAAATAAATAATGAGATTAGAGATAGGTCAGATTAGGTAAATAAAAGTAGTAAAAACAATTCTTATTTTTATAGTAAATAAATAAAAATGTATTTCCCTTCATACTGATACCTTGCTGTAGTTATGGCCGCCTTAAGCTCTTCATAGGCATATTAGAGCCAGACCAGAGTCAGTCTATCTTTTCCACAGACTCAGTAAACACAACTTTAACTTGTAATAAAATAGCTGTATATGGACAGAGCCTTGGGAGTTAATGGCAGTGGAGGGGAAGGTGCAGTGTACTCAAGGAATGGAAGTTAAGGGTGTGGGAGGTATTTGTCAAGAGAGTGCTGCTAGAAGAGGATTGTGCAGCATATTTCTTTGGTTCGTGATGTTATAGTGTTTAGGTCTACATGTAGTCTTGAAATTTAAGTAGTGCACATAATGTAATGTAACTTGTACGTACTCTTTGGGTGCATTTTCCCCAAAGTACATATGAGGGAGTATAGTATTCTGCAGTTGCGTTGATGTATGTATGTTTCCAGAGCAGTGGGAGAAAGATTTACTCAAAATGCAAGGGTAGCCTAGAGTTTACATTGCTGTATGTATATTGCTGCAGCGGTGGTCGAAAATTGTATCTTCATGTTAGGTGAGAAGTTTGTCTGGGTTATGAGATGTGTAGTTCAGCTTCAGTGATGTAATGAATTGGCTTTAGTTTAACTTGAGAGAGGTTAGGAGAAATTATATATAGATGTAGAGATTAAAGTTGGTAGCATTGTGGGATAACTGAGTGTATTCTTTCAAAATCATGGAGATTCCAGGATCAAAAAACCTTTGGCTTAAGAGAAGAGTTGAAATGAAATGAATGAAATGAAATATTTTATTGACGGGCACTAGCTTCCGCCTTGGCCCCATAGTAAAACCATACATTATACATACATATACACACACTATATTAGTGACCACATGAGTGTTCACGACCTTGTCCCTTAGTGGAAAGCCACTACCAATGTACAAGAGATTTGTTAAGTCTTTCCCAAATAAACCTGGAGTTAATTATTACTCCAGTTACAACCTTCCCTACTTACAGTAATATGACAGTTTAGGGCAATTTCCTATCTAATCCCATGGCTTGCAGCCGAACCTGCTTGGAACTTCAGTGATGACCCCATAGGGTCCATTGCACAGGGGGGGAGGGAAATATCAAAGTAATCTCAACCCAAATCCCCTATAACTCCTTTGCCCTGATCTTAGAGGCAAGTTGCACAAAAATAGCAACCGCTGTAAGATCATCCACCCTGGTCAGGTTCAGTAAATATTTTATCTTAAAGATCAGCTCCCAGTGCTCCTTCTCTCGCAAGAGCAGCTGGATCCATAGTCCTCTTATATTCTCATATAAGGGACATTTGAAGAGAATATGCTCTATCGATTCGGAATCGCCACTGCTACAAATACACCTCCAACAATCATTCAGCAGGGCGTTATACCGGGCGTGGATCACGGCAGTTTCAATGAGCTGAAATCGCAGCCTAGTATAGTTCCTGCGCAGTTCCCGTGATCCCAATGCGTCAAGATAAGCCTCCGGCCCGAAGATTTCTTTAACTCTGCTATACCAAGGTACTGCCCTCCATCCTGCTAGGGCAGTCGTATTCTCCTGCCTACTCACATCCAGCAACCGTTCTGTTAGCAGCCTTTTCTGTTGTACCAAAGGTAAATGCCATATTGCCTGCACAGATAATCTGGCCTCCGCTAGAAATGCAAAAAAAGAGCTAAGCCACGGGTATACTACCCCACTGGTGTTTTCCAGCATCTCCATGAGACAGAGGTAGGGAAACGCCCTATCCCCCTGTTGGAGGATGCGCAATATTTCAATAGTGCCAACTTCTTCAAATAGCCAATTGAAAAGGAACCAATTTCCACCCTCACTACAGACCCTGGTATCGCTTGTGGGGCCCCCAATAACTGCCTAAGGAATTTATTTTGGACTATCTCTAGCCCTAATACTTTCTTATCGGGAATGAGTTCCTGTCCATACTATAAGACAGATCGGACCTTGATGTTATAAATCTGCAGAAGCTTAGAGATGGGGACAGCCTTAGAGTAACTTGCCATGGCTAATATTGCCCTAGTAGGGGCCTTTACCTTACCTATTATATGCCTGGCATGCTCCTTCTATGTGCCGTTCCTACTAAATACCGTCCCAAGATAACAAAAGGAGCTTACTTGTTCCAAGTTGTTTCCTTGTAGGCTCCATTTATATTTCTTAGTTCTCTTTCCCACCATCATGATCTTTGTTTTTGCATAATTTATCTCTAGTCCTTTACTGGAACAGTACTTTGCACAGGCATCTAGCAATATTTTTAACCCCCCTCTAGTTTGGGATAATAGTACCGTATCATCAGCATACTGAAGGACAGGTACTGTGCAAGCCTTGATTTTGGGTACGCAGTGCTCCTGTTCCATCAGGATCTTGCTCAGATCACTTGTATATAAATTAAATAACAGAGGAGCAAGCACACAGCCTTGCCTCACTCCCTTATTTACTCTTATTGGGGCTGCAAGTCTGTTATTCAACGGTACCCGGACCCTTGCTATATTGCCCGTATGTAATTGGACAATTAAAGCCAACAACTTCCTATCAATACCCATTTGAGTTACCTTAACCCATAGGTTCTTCCTGGGGACAGAATCAAAGGCTTTTTTAAAATCCACGAAAGCCAAGAAGGGGTGGGATCAACGGATAAACACATATTTATGAATTAAATGTGCCAGCGTGAAGCAGCTATCTGTGACCGCACAGCTGGAACAAAAGCCGAACTGCGCTCTTGGGATTAATCCAAAATCCCTAGCCTAGGCATCAAGCCGGCTCAAAAGAATTTTTCTGTACAGCTTGCCCAGGATTGGGAGTAAAGTAATTGGCCTGTAACAGGCCGGATCGTCTGGATCCCCTTTTTTAAACAGAGGGATAATTATACTAATACCCCATTCTCTGGGAATAGCATTAGTCATATTTATATAAGAAAATACTCTTGCTAATATCGGGGTCCACCATTCAGGGAGAGTCCTAAAGACCTCTGGGCAGATAAAATCATACCCAGATGCCTTATTTGTCCTTAGGCTTGTTATTGCTTGGCCAATTTCTCCGATACCCTAACAGAAAATTCAGAGCAAGCACTAACCGTGTCATCCATTGTACTACCTAACCCACTCTCAGCAAAAAAAAAACCCTCATCATAATCCTTATTGCATAAAAGCCTCTCAAAAACGGTATTCCAATCCTTGGCTTCAAGGTTGGATGCCTTGAGTACGCATCTGTTTCCCCTAAATGATTTTATAAGGGCCCAAAATAGTCTAGGGTTGCCGGTCTCAGAGGCAACCCTAAGCCTTGTCCAGAATAAAAGTTCATTCTGCTTTTTCTTTTTTAACAATAACTTCCTATACGCCGTTCGCATATTGACTAAACTTTTCCTTGTTGCTTCGGAGGGAAAAGCGATCCATTCCTTATGCCTTCTATTTAACCTCCTCTTTACTTCAATACAATCCCTACTTAAACAACTTACTTTGTCTCTCAGGTCTTCCTATACTTTCTTTCGATAGTACTTCCCGTCCCAGATTGGCAAGTACTACAAGCAAAGTTTGAGTCGCTTTTGCCTGGTCCACTGTTTCTTCTCCCTCCTTTATCCTGGCTAGGGCTGATAATTCACTCCCCTGCAGAAACTCTATGGTTTTAACTGAAAGAAGTACATTCCAATTAATTCTAACCCTTTGCGGGGTCCTTGCTCCTATACCAGGGGGCCTGCAAGTCGGGAGAGTGGAAGTCTTTTTAAACTTAACTGCCTTCAGCATATGGTCAGTTTCCAGACGACACAATATAACAAAATCCTCAAAACAGCCAAAGTGAGAGGGATGCACCAGCATATAATCAACGACACTTCTGACATTAGCATTAATATACGTATAGTGCCCCTCCCGATCCATTTGTCCTCGACCGTTTAATATAACTAGATCTAACCCTTGCATCAGCCGGCACGTATCCTCTTTTGTAGCAGATGACTTTGTATCACAAGAGGTTTGCTCGGGAATATTATATAACACATACATCGAGGAGTCAAGCTCCATAGCTTCATCATTCCCGAGCCGGGTATTGAAGTCACCTGCTATTAGAAGGATCGCCTGGGGGTAAAGAGCTTCAATATGATTCACATATGCTTTCAACTGAGCCCAAACACCAGTATCATGATATTGAGATATTGGCGGCGGAATGTAAATATTCATTATCAGAAAAGTTTCATAAAAGGAATCTTTCCCAAGCACTACCTGAAAATCTTTCCCTGGTGATGGCAGTAGACTCACACCCCCAGCATATTTATCTCTTACCAAAATTGTCAATCCCCCTGAATTCCTGCCTGTGGTCTTATACTTAATACCCCCCTGTAGAAAGACTTTGTAACCTGGAAAAACCAAGGTTGCGGTTTCACCCAGCCACGTCTCCTGCAGGGCTGCTATTATCATAGGCTGCCAACGTGCTGGCACAATCAGGATCTAGGAGTTTAGATTTGACACCTGCGACATTCCAAGATAATAAGGCTAGATGTATATCCTCTCTACAGGGAGCAGATTCCAGACCCTCCCTGGGGGTTGTAGCTGTTAGTCAATCCTTATTATTTAACTGTAAGAGGGGCATGGCATTGTTTTCCTCTATTGTCTCAATCTCATCTGAGTCTATGCCCACGCATGGGGCGGACATCTGTTTGGTTTTACTATTATACTTTGGTGTTCTTACTATCTGCCATTCCTGCTCGGGCAGTCCAACACTCTTGGGCACCCCTTCTATTGGCTGTATAGCCCAGGGCTGAGTCAGTGGAGGAGACCCCATCTCTTCATTGGTCAGCATGCGGGCAGCCATCCACGCCTGCCTATCTTGCTGGAGTTGATGCCTGACACCATTAAAGGTGGTATTCCCCATCTGATAGACTATTTCCTTCACCTTAAGTTTCCTTCAAATAGCATCCAGCCTCTGCACTAAAGTATCCTGCTCTAATATAGAGAGGTTATCAATAGCAGAGACTAGTGAAGATTTATTCTCATCCTCAATATTACTTAATAGGTGCTTTTTTAATTAAACTCGCGGCTAAAGCCTTATCATTTACCTTCGGTGAGAGGAAAATGCCATCAGTCCTCAAAGTATCAGGTGTGACTGACTGGTTACTGGGTAATTCCACACAGGCAGAAACTGGTGAAATGTGGGTCAAATTTACTTCCACCTTATGAGTTTCCATCTGCGTTCTCCCTTCTTGCCTAAGGTTATGCTTTACTTCCTCCCTTCCTGCTTGCTTTTGAGTTTCTCTATTTCCAATGGCAACTATGTTTGGGGACGCAAATCGATTTTTATACTTGGGTCTATATTCTCCTGCCTGATTTGGGGGATAGAACGAAAACACCCTATCTATAGACACACCTCTCAGCAGCAAAAATTTCCTGGCCAGGAATAATCTATTCACCCAAACATCAGTTCTAAAGAAAAGTTTAAGCTTAAGAAATGAGGGGGAAGAGCTTAAATATTCTAGTGACATAATTTCAGAGGTTCCCACCCTCTTCCCTAATAGGTTTGACAGGTTGCAGGCTATATTATTCCGAGTACCCCAACTAGGGAGCCGCCCATCAACATCTTTGGTAACATGAAGCCAAATGGCATTTTTATCAATCCACATTCTTCTCCTGATAGAGGCAGGGTTGTTAACAATAAAGGATCGCGCCTTATGGTTTCTTGATTTTACTGGGGGAGAACTATTTTGAGCGGACCCTTGCAAATACTGCGGAGCTGCGCCCCGTAATACACAATCATCTAGTCTCGACAAAATCTCCTTCAATTGAGCTTTTACCCGAAATAATGAGTTATCTATAGTTAAAATATTGTCAAATATAACAGAAACTGTCCTTGCCACCAATGCCGTTTGCTCGCTCAGGCAATCACTCCATGAGCACGTGGGTTCTTCTATCCGATCTACTACTGCAGCTTTCGCCTCAGTCCTCAAATCAACACACTGATTTATTTCCTCCCTTGAATGCACTCCAAGTGGAGATTCCACTAACAAATCCAGAGGTGAATATTTGTTGCTTAATTTAACAGCAGAGTGGGCAGTCAGAGCCCTCCCCCTCTCCTCCCTTGAGTACTTTGCCGGAGGGCTAGAATCTAGTAGTGAGGGGGAGGGAGTCTGTCTTCCCTGTTTCTTTTCCATCTCGCCAAAATCTGGATTATACCCCGGGATCACCAATTAAATGGCGTACCGGAGAATGACAAGGCAGGCAAAATCAACGTCAAGCAGGAACAGAGACCCGGCAGAAAATAAAGACGGTACGCCCCGCCAACGCCTAAGGCCTCGTGCACAAGGACGTGCCCGCCCGCGGCGCATACGCCGCACGCCAACCTCCTTTAAATCCCCAGTCAGGCAGGAGGTGGGGTGGGGGCTGTCAATCTGAGTTATTAGTTCCAGGTGGGGCTACATTGATGACACAGGGAACTGCCCATTGCAGCCCAATAGCCCAAGTCCTCGCCCACTCCGGTTACACTCACAACTCCAATAGGCAGCTTTATTGCTACAGCTCCAGGCTGCTCTCACAGCTCTCCTTTGCTGACACAGTCCCTCGCACTCCAAGCTCCACCTAGGAGAAATTTAAGGCTCCTCATACGAATTCAGTCATGCTCCAAAAAGCATCGATATTGTAAGTTAAGGCTCCTGCCTTAACTTGCACACTATGTAAGCAATAAAGACACGGTTTTGCATATTGTGCTCTCTTACAACTTGGGTTCCATGCACCCACACTTTGCCTTGGTCTTTCAGCCTCAATACTCTTCTTCTGCAGGTTGAGACAACACTAAAACTGGGAACAGCAGGGGGTCAGGAAGTACCTTGCTGCCCCTGACCCCCTGCTTCCCTTATATGCTTTCTTTTGGGTTGAGGGGAATGGGACAGCTGAGTATTTGGGGGGCAGGGCTGTCAGGGAGAGGGGCTAGGGAATAGCAAAAAAACTGATCGCCAGGTCCAGGTAGCAGATAGAGATTGTGCAAGAGTCTGGTTTCCCTCAGAATCACACTTGGCTAGCCTAGTGAGACAGGGACATATATCATCATAGGGATAGTGTATTGCCTTCCAGAAATCAGCAGTAAAAATAAACACACATACACAGATGCTGCCGTAGACACAACGCAAAGACGTACAAACTCAAAGAGGGAGTAATAGCCCAGAAGACTATTGGCAGCCAGTGCAGAGAATAGAGCACCTGAGTAATGTGCTCGCAACGACTCGTTCCACTAAGGAGATGGGCCACTAAATTCTGCACCAGCTGCAGTCTCTGGACCATCACCAGGGGTAGCCCCGTGTAGAGTGCATTTACAGCAGTCCGATCGCGAGGTGGTAAAAGATTGAATCATCATGGCAAGGTCCAAGTCAAAGACATACAGCCTAAGCCGTCGTACAAGATGTAGTTGACAAAATGTGCCCTTCAGCACAGCCGCCACCTGGGCATCCAGGCGAAGCTGCGGATCTAGGAGCACCCCCCAGACTATAGACTTGCAATACGAGGGGAGGAAAGACCCCATCAATTATGGGGGCCACCACTCCCCCGGCTTTCCCCACAACCATCATCTCCATCTTGTTGGGATTCAGCTTCAAGCAGCTTGCCCTCAACCAGTCCCCCACAGCTGACAAACATTGGGTAAGCACCGAGACTGCCGGGCCTGGCTCTGATGAAAAAGAGAGATACAGTTGGGTGTCATTAGCATACTGATGACACCTTACACCAAATCCTCTGACAACCTCCTCCAAGGACTGCATATACACATTGAACAGGAGAGGGGCTAAAATAGAAACTTGTGGAACTCCACAAGGGGAGAAGATAAATAATCACCCAGCACCACATGCTGAGTTCTCCTGGCCAGGAAGTAGCGGCACCATTCAAGAACAGTCCCGCTCACTCCGGCCCGGTCCCGCAACCGAGTCACTAACAACTCACGACCAACAGTATCAAATGCAAGCTGAGAGATCCAGTAGGATCAACAGGGTCTAACGACCCTGGTCCAATTCTTGGGAGAGGTCATCAACCAAGGCCACAAGTGCAGTCTCGATGCCATAACCTGGTAGGGGCGGGAAACCGATAGAATCCGGTATTCGATAATGCCGGTACCGGGCGTACCGGCATTATCGGATTCGACCCGGTAATCCGGACCGGGTACCGGATTCCGGGGTACCGGATTTTTTTTGCATTGCAGCCATTTAAAAATGGCTGCAATGTAAAAAAACTGCCCCAGCAAAAAAGTTTTTTTTAAAAAAAACCCTCCCCGAGTCCAGGCTGCGCGGGTGGAAGGGGGGACACCCCCCACCCACCCTGCCCAGCCTGGATTTTTGTTTT
>QEPC01014024.1:155558-167301 GCA_003113815.1 Sphenodon punctatus
CAGGCCTTTGGGAGGGAGGGTGGGGAGGGATGATTTTAGTCCCCCACCCATTTATTTATTATTTTATATGTCTAGCCCTGTTTTATATGTTTATATTTTATATGTTATATTTTATATTTAATAGTTGACGGTTTTAAAATGAATTTTAATGTTTTTACTGATTTATTGTTGGCAGCCGCCCCGAGCTGCGTTGCAGGAGGGGGCGGGGTATAAATTTGGAAAATAAATAAATAAATAAAAATAAATAATATTGGGACAGGGTAGAAGCGTGTTGTCCCTAGTTTCAGTATTTCCCCCAAACTTCTGAGGAAGAGGATTGGAGCTGAAAGACCAAGACAAACTGTGGGTGCATGGAGCCTAAAGGCACATTCACACCTGCTGGTCCGTGCATATTTTGGCTCTGGGAGAGAATTTGGAAGCCAAATGATGCTCAGGGTTTGTCTGGTGCAAAAGCCCCCCTGTGTGGCTTTGCCAGTGATCACCTGGAAAAGTGCAGAGTAATCCACTGACCTTGACGGCTGCTCTGTCGATGACCTGGTCGCTTTGTGGAATGACATTTTGACCATGGCCATTGACACGGTTGCACCCAGACATCTGCTCCCACTGCTTCGTCAGCACAGGTCTCTCTGGTATACAGAGGACCCGAGGCGGTTGAAGCGGGAGGCTAAGCAGTTAGAGTGCAGGTGGTGCTGGACTTGCGCTGAAGCCAACTGATTTGCGGCATAGATCGTTTTTGAAGGACTATGCCGTGGCTGTGATGGTGGCGAAGAAAGCTTTCTTCTCTATCATAACGTGTGCAAAGTCTCGTCCAAAAGAGCTGTTCTGGGTGTTGAGGAGCCTGGTTAATCCGGCCTCTGTCCACCAGAAAATGGAGTTCTCTGTAGCCCACTGTGACATTTTTATTAAATACTTTGCAGACAAAATTGCTTGTATTCACCACAACTTAGGAGCTGCCATTTCATCTGCAGAGTTATAGTGGGGTTGTGGAACAGTCTTGTCCTGTTTACCTGGATCAGTTTCAATTGGTATCACCCACTGATGCTAGGGATGTGCTTGGGGTGATGAGGTCAACTAGTTATGAATTGGATCCTTGCCCGTCCAGGCTGCTGAAAGCCAGCCAAGAGATGTTGTCAATGCCTCCCTTTGGGAGGTGAGGGTGTCAGATACCCTTAAAACTGCAGTTGTCCAGCCCCTGCTTAAGAAGCCATCTCTGGATGCTGACACCTCAGCCAGCTATCGGACTGTCTCTAACCATCTCTTTTTAGGGAAGGTTATTTAACGGGTGGTTGCTTGACATTACATAGAACTGCTCCTACCTAGAGCAGGCCTCCCCACTCCCATTTTAAAAGCCACCTTTCCTGAGTAAATTACTTTTTCAGTCCTTTCAGATACCCTCTTCATCAGAGAGGGATGCCTGGGGGAGGTGGAGCTCAGGCCAGGCTCTTTGGAGGTTTCTGCCCCTGACAGATTGGTGGTGGGAGGCTGGTCAGAGAAACTGCCCCCCTTCCCAACAAGGCATCTTCCCCAGTCCCTCCTGCCTGGCACCATATATGAAGTTGAGAACAGAGAAAGTCGGAGGAAAGTGTGGAGAGTACGTCCCTAAGCACACATGCAGTGGGAGAATGGGAGAGGTTCCTCTGCACTTCTCCAGCTCTTGTTTGGCTCGGGGAAAAAGCAGTGGTGGCCCAGGGCACACTAGATCTCTATGCTGCCTGGGCATGCATAGGGATATGGCATGTTTGTGAAGCAGCACCCTAGGAGCAGCAGGCTGGATCCCGTGCAGGGCAGGCTGCTCCAGGGAGGAGAGAGATTTCGTGTGCTCTGGGGTTGCTGCTGTAGCTGCCATTTCCCCGAGATGGAAGAGAAGCGCAAAGGGGCCTCCCAGATTCCCATACTGCATGTGTGCCCCAGAGGGGAGAGATCATCTCTCGCTTCATGGGGAGGAGGAGAGCATGGCCCCGAAGCTGGGGCACACATGCAGTGGGGAATGGGAGTGGCTCCTCTGTGCTGCTTCTCCAGTGCTCCTCTGGCTTGGGGAAATGCCGCCTGGGCACACATGGGGATCTGGGATGCCTGGGCAGCAGCACCCTGGTAGCAGCAGGCTGGGTCCCATGTAGGGCAGGCTGCTCCTGGGGGCGGGGGGGAGGGAGATCTAGTGTACCTTGGAGTTGCCACTGTTTCCCCGAGCTGGAGGAGAAGTGCAAAGGAGCCTCCCCCATTCCCCCACCATGTGTGCACCCCAGTCTTGGGGCTGTGCTCTCCTCTTCTCCAACCTTCTCCATTCTAGTGCACCTGGGCAAGCTGAATCGCATGCAGGGCATGCAGCTCTGGAGTGCGGGGGAGAAATTTGAGCATGGACTGGAATGCACCAGAAGGTAGGCAGACAGATCCCCACTCAGGTGCATCCTTCCTTTCACTTCTCTGTAGCAGCAATGCTGCAATCCCTGAGCCCAACTTGCTTCTCTCCTCCGTCTCTTATCACAGTAGACCTGCTGGGAGTCTCCAGGAGCCATGCGATTAGGATTTAATCTTTGCTCGCTACCAGGATTCCCTGATTGAATACAAGCTTGAGTCTTAGAGTGGGAGGCCACAAGTCCAGTCCTGGGCTCAGAATTTGGTTCTTCACTGGGGACTAGCCCTGAGACAGTAATTAAGTTATTACCAGATACACATTCTGACATAAGGTGGGGGGAGGGGCAATAGGTGGGAATTTTCCTTGGGCGAACAGGAGTTCGATCGCCCTTCTTCCCCAGAGAACCTGGGCTGGGGAAATCCTCTTTCAGCCTGGAAAGTTTAAACACCACCTGTTTCAGGATCTGAAAGAGGTCCTTATACTCCGGACCCGGAATATCCCGAAACATCTTACCAACCACAGGGACATTAGGGGCTATATCCTGGAGAGGATTGACCAGCTCTGTTTCCATTGATAGTTCATGATCATTAGTGAGATCTATCAAGTGCCCTGGACCAGGTAATACCATTCCTGTCCCAGTTGAGGGGGGTAACCCCATACTCAATTTGCCATCTAATCCTGCATTAAATGGGCCAACCAAAGGACTCTCCTGTAAATGTAAAGGCTTATGAGATCCAGCTTGGGGGAGCTGAGGAGTGCGAGGGCTTGCAGGAAGCCACTGAGCACAGCCGGGGCCTCTAATTGAACTGACTTGCCCACCTGAAACTGACCGGACTCTCCTTACTGCGGGGCTGTTGGCGAGCGGGGGCAGAGCCACGGCACCGAGGGGAAAGAAAACAGCAGTGGTGGCCTGTGGGCGTGAGCCACGTGCACGAGCCTAAGGGCACGAGCACAAGGGCTGCTTCCCCTTGGGAGTCGCCCTTGGAGCGTCCGGAGTATAGGAACCCCCTCCCTTTCAGCTATCCCTGAATAGCAGGGATAAGGACACCAAAGACCTACATAAGTAAACTTCGAGTCTGAGTACCATCTCCTATTTATACTCCTGCATGTTATTGTGGTGCGGCCATGCCACCTCCCAAAAGGTCTAGGAAGGANCTCCCAAAGTTTCTAAACAAAGGAAGATAGACTCTCTTCTTGGAGCTCCACAGGACATTCCAGGATTAAACCGGCCAACGCAGACTTGTACACCAAATCGCTTTATGATTTTGTCTAGCCCTTGTCAGGATAAATCTGTCAGTTGGGAACAAACCAATATAGAAACTACTATTCAGGGGAATGCTGTCCCAGATCCATCGGTGATTCTGGTGCAAAATGATAAAGGGGAACCAACGCAATTTGAATTACTTGCCGATTTGGCATTGGTGACTGCTCATACGTTAAAGTATGTCCTTTCTCAAATTAATAACCTTAATAGGAAAATTGAGCTGGGAAATAATCACTCTAAAGCTTGCATTATTGCGCCCTTTACTCCTAAGGTAGATTCTAGATCATGTCCTTCGAATCAGGGTTGGCAGTTGGTGAATAATCAGAAGTTGCTACCTCAGCCACACCACTCGTCTGTGAAAAACGAGGGGCACTTAAAACTCGCTTATTTACCTAATAGTTTAATTTTTGCCATATTACCTTTACCGTCAGGCCTTTTGCCATTTTGGAATACACCCTATGACATTGCTGAGCATTTACGTGTGATTTTGGGATTTCTGGTTGTGAGTAGGGATATTATTACTGTTGAGCATGTGCATAATGTTAAGAAGCGTTGGCTGCTTAAAATAGCTTTTGGCTCATCTCAACTGGTCACTCGCATTTTGGCTAAGGACGCATTATTGAAAGCAAAGAACATATTTGCGTCCAGAGTATTATTTGCAGATGATGGGAATAAGCTTCCAACACAAGGGGAACCAATAATTGAAATCCCCTGTCAACAGGAACATGCTAGTAGGCACGTAGATGCTTTACTGAATCCGGAATCTCACTACCAGAATAACCACAATAGTCATGATGATCTGGCAAAACCACTGATTGATACTTTAGCACCTCCTCATCTGAACAACCATTAATCTGAATCTATGGATTTTCAGGCAATATCTAGGAGGGATCATAAATTTTAAAATGACCCGCTCCTCTTGCAGCAGTCGGAAACCCCGTTGAACCCTGATCTTCTTATCAGTCGCCTGGATTCTATATGTAAGCAAATACAGGGTGTTTTTCGCCCAGGAAGGTCTCGTAGAAGACTTCTATCTGACTTTGATAAGATACCACGGATGGAGCCTCTTGAGGGTGATCAGTTTTCCTTTTCATGGGTCGGTGCCCCTCTGGCAACTTCCACTCCTGCAGGGTATTTGTGTAAGGGAAACTCAAAGGGAAATTCAAAAAATAAGGCAGCCAGTAACAAACAGAGGGTGTTCCCCGAGCAATTTGACTACTCCATCTGAGGAAGCCCCTCTTGGAGAGGAACGGGGTGATTTGCATTCGGCCCCCCAGGCAGTACTTCCTTTAGTTCCAGTAATCTCCAACCCTACCCAGGTTTCCCAGGAAATGCTAGGGCTGCCCTTGTCCATATTACCAACTGCCCCTGGTCGTCTTCTCCCAGGTGTTTTTTCCTTTAAGAACCGAGATAAGGCCAAGGCTAAAAACGTAAATTTAGCTCCCTTGAGCACTTCTACTTCAATACCCCAGGGAGCTCAATTACTAGGTAAAGGTCCTCCTATTGCGTGACTCTCTCAACTAAATCCAGGGGACTATGCTTGTCTTAGTTGGAACATTACTGGCTGGTTTTCCGGTCTGACCTTGTTTTTAAAAAAATTTGTTTGGGTATGATATTATTTTATTACAGGAAACTTGGGCATTGGATAAGATTGATTTAATAAATTACAATTAATATTGTCTTAATGCCTCTCCATCTATGCGGAAGGGATGGCCTAATGGTGGTTTAGCTTTGTTTGTATGGACATCTCTTGGGCTACAGGTTAAACCTATTGGCTCCTTTGGGGCTCATTTGGCTACTTTCCACTGCTTGTTCCCTAATGGTTGCGAAATGATATTGTGTAATGTTTATATCCCCCCAGCTTCATCGCCTTTTTATACACATGATTTATGGTCTCAATGGTTGACCCTACTTGAACAAACAGTTTCATTATATCCCCAAGCTTTGATACTTGTCGGGGGTGATTTTAATACCAGGATAGGGACATCATCAGGAGAGCCGGCTCTTCCCCCTTTGGATGATTATGCTCCCCAGTCTGTATTTCCCCCCCTCCCCCCGCTGCTCCAAAGATTTGACTTGTAATAAAGATTTAAACGCCCGACTAGAGGAAGTCATGAGTATGCATGATTTACTAGTTTTAAATGGCCGTGTCCCAGGAGATCTCAATGGACAATATACTTCTCACACCCCACTGGGCTCAAGTGTAGTAATTTTATTTTATTTTCATCCTCGTATGTCAGTTTGATCCGTTATATGCAGATAATTCCTAGAGTGGAATATTCTCATTTTCCCCTGACTTTCTTTCTGGCATTTGCAAGTTCTTTGTCAATTGGGAAAGAGCCTTCTCCGTTAAAAGATACCTGGATCCATAGAAATTGGTCTACTCAGATTCAAAAAAAATTTATGCAGTTCCTCTCAGGTGAGGAGGCTCAGCATTTGCATACGGCCATTACCACCCAGAGCCCAGAGGGTAAAATCTTGGATCTGTTTGAAGAACTAATAGACCATTTGTCTCCTTTTATTAAGATACAGAATAAAACCTCTTTGAGACAGTACCATCCCCAATGGTTTGACAGGGAGTGTCATGAAATGAGAGCCAACTTAAAGAGCTTGGGTAGAGCTTTATCACGGTACCCTTCTCAAAGTAAACATATTGAATTTTTCGTACTTAGACGAAATTACCGCCATTAATTGACCTTCAAGAAACGAGCTTTTTAGGAATTTACTTGGCTTAAGTTAATGCAAGCCGCCAATCAGAAAAATTTGGCAGTTTTTTGATCACAAATTCATCTGTACCTTAGAGGGAAAAGGGAACGTAATTTTGATGGTC
The DNA here is from genome assembly GCA_003113815.1 of Sphenodon punctatus. Classification (NCBI taxonomy): domain Eukaryota; kingdom Metazoa; phylum Chordata; class Lepidosauria; order Sphenodontia; family Sphenodontidae; genus Sphenodon; species Sphenodon punctatus. The sequence goes on from QEPC01014024.1 coordinate 162,006, forward strand.
TTATTCCTCCTGACCTTTGGCAAAAACACTTTGGTGAGTTATGATCAGACTTTGTCCCCCCAGATCTTATAAAGAGTGCCCCTCACTGGTGGGCTAGTATTTTGGCGCCCTGTTTTCTTATATAAATCTAACAGGTCATATTCCTAAAGCATGGCTTAAAAGTATAATCTTCCCAATTTTTAAAAAAGGAGATCCAACACTTCCTTCCAACTTTAGACCAATTAGCCTGTTAAGCGTGATTGGTAAGATTTACGCTAGCTATCTTTTGTCTCAATTACAAGCATGGCTTTCATCTAATGAAATCGTAGTCCCTGAGCAAGCAGGGTTTGTAAAAGGTAAATCAACTGTCGACCAAATTCTGATACCAAATTCTGATTCACTATTCCAAGAATACACTACAAGAGGTAGAACAGTGTTTCTATGTTTTATTGATCTACAGGCCGCTTTTGATATGGTCAATACTAGGGCATTACTGTGATACATTGTCTAGACCATGTATCACAGTAATGCCATCAGCTTTTACAGCTGGATGCAGATTTGGTATCCCCAGAAGTAACAGAATTTGCCCCTGCGGGATGCAGGCAGTTGAAGATCTCATTCACTATGTTGTTTTGGGGGGGTTTACGGAAATCGGGAATTCCTTACTAATTCCAGTTTTGCAAAAAGTGCCCCATTTCTCGTCTTTAGAAAAATTGATTTTGTTTTATCGAAATACTGATGTGGAAGTTATTACTTTCTTAGCTGTTTATGTGGCTAAGGCAGCATTTATTAGGCAGAGATATCCCTTGATTATTTTGGGTTGATTATTTTAAATGGTTTTATATATCCTTGGAGGTGTGATTTAGTTGTGACTTAATATTTTAAAATAAGGAGAATCTTAATGGTTGATAAAACTTTGCTTTTAATATGTGTTTGGATTGAATTTTTTGGAAAATATATTATGTATGGAATATATATTTTGTATTTTGTTGCATTTGTATTATGTATTTTCTTCCTTTCATATGGCTATGGCATAGGCTAATGTCATGAATAAATAAATTGAAATTGAAATCTGAATCAATAAATAAATATCCACCATGGCCAGGGCCACCATGGTTGTCCATCATGGTAGTGGGGGATGGTGGGAACAGGGTGTGGATGGGGCTTCCCCCCCCCCCCGTTGTGCTCCCCTGTGTGGGTGCCGGGACAGCTCCCCAGCCACAGGCCCGTCAGTTTAGTGCCCTGACCTGACCCGGACTGTGTTGCCTGTGATTTTCCAGCCTGGAATGGCCCAGGAAGCGGTCGCACCAGCTGCCCATCTGTTTTTACCCTTTGACAACCTGATGGGATGATCATGGAGGAGAGAGGCAGCTCTAAGCCATTTAGGACTTAAGAGATTGAAATCCACACCATGAGTCCACCAGAAAGCAAATCAGAAGCTCGTATAGCTTGGTGGCATAATGAGCTCTTGGTGTGAATTGTTGCTTGGGAAGCAGCCTGCAGCATCAGCATTAGATCAGTGCAGAATCTTTGCGTTGACTTTAGCTTCTGAACAGACCATTTGTGCAGATATACACTGTCACGGAGAAACATAGGGTCACACACGTGTGATACTGGCCTACATGTAGACTAAAAGCCTAGTAAATATGTAAAGCGAAAGGTGCAACATGTATGTAATGTTACAATGGAGAAGACCTCCAACCTGTGACATACACTGAGCATATTGTGGTAGTGACAAAGGCTTGTTAAATGGAAGTGAGGTCGTCATATTAAAGATAAGCTATTCTTCTCATGAATGTATTGTCATGGAGGAACATAGGGTCACACGCGTGTAACACTCGCCTACATGTAGACTACAAGTCTAGTAAAGCAAAAGTTTCCACACGTATGTAATGTTACAATTAAGAACTGTAAAACTCAAATCAAGACTGTGACACCTGACCAAGCTCCAGGAAATGGAAAGACAGTTTGAGGGTTTGCCCCAGAGACATTTAAAATGCTAATGCAGGCAGCCACTGCCTACGTGCAAGAGACACAGAAAGCTGATAGCAAGAACAAAAGGAATTCTAGAAGCCTTGAGAAAGATGCGCGTGGTTTCCTCCTGGGGATATAAGGAGTTGTACTCCAGAGGGGACAGGGACTATTGGGAACTCACTCAACGTCTTGCAGCCAGGAGGGCTGAGCCGAACCATGAACTGAGAGCGAGGACTTTGCTTTCTAGCAACTCTAAGAATGAAGACCCAGTCGCTTACATCAAGGATTGAGAAGAACTTATGGACCATTGTAGGGTAAGATTCTTATTTAGGAACTCAACCAGTATAGGTTAGGAATGCGTTATATTTACCTTTGATTTCTAGTACTGTATCAATTATCTTCCTTATGTAATAAATAAACTGACTTCTTATTTTTATGAAGAAGTGTCTGTGTCTAACATTGGAACACAAGTGAGCAACAAGGGAAGGATTGGGCCCTTGGGTGACAAAGGGGTTGTCCCTGCGGCAGGCTTGAATCGGCCAGAGAAAAAAACGGATTCAAGTGGACTGTACGCGAGGGAAACTGAGTCACTCAAACCCGGTAAAGTGGGGGTGCGGACCCTCCAAGCCGTGACATGTCCTCCTTGTCTCCCCGCTCTTTCTCAACCTAGACTGTAAGACCCTCAGAGGAGGGACCTCTCTCTAATCAATGACTGTTCAGCACCAGGCACACTGCCAGTGCTGCTGCTGCTGCTATTATTATTATTATTATTATTATTATTATTATTATTTATTAGATGGGAGAAATGTCCTCTTGCAAACAGTTGTTAGAGTTCACGTCCTTCCACCTCCTATTTGTACTTCCTTGTGGCCTGTCTGGTCTAGGTTCAGTGGAAGCCACATAATTAAAGCAGCCCAGCACTGCAGAATATTGAGGGGCTCTTTCTGTTAAGTAAGGGAATTTTAGTTTCTGGACAGCTAGAACGTGTGTGGGTATGCTATGGAGCGTCAGCTTTGTTGCCTGCTTTTGCACACATCCCAGTAGCATTTAGAAGAAAAATGCATTCTCTGAGCTATGATCCTGCTCTATGATGACCTGTTATCTGGGTTTGAAAAGGCTCTGCACAGATGCTCCCTCCCAAAATTGTTTTGATCAAGACAGTGACCAGCAGTGTGTGGGTGGTCCCAATACTACAGAATGCATGGCAGTTTGTAATGTCACTGGGTTAGCCGTAAATTCAGTATAAACAGGAATATTCTCCATACTGACCCAGTGAAAAAATAATTGTACTGAACTAATGGAAGGAACATTATGTTTAGGTAAATCCGTAAATATTACTTCTCTGTAAACTTTGTTTTAAATTCATTTTAATAATTCTTACAAGCTGGATGCAAGTGAATTTACTCTTGAACATTAAGAGCTTCTTTGCTGGTGAGATAAAGGAAATACAGTTCACGCCCATGGGCCCCCCTTTCCTATAGACGATAGTGTTATCAGAGGGAGCCTGCCTTGGCAAAGGGGGATGGGCTGACACTTATGCTCAAGCACATATTGTCATTGATTCTTTATAAAATTCTCATCAGAGGGTTAGTTTGTTCATTTTGCGTTCAATTGGTTTGCTTCAAAATGGTCATTTCAGAGCTTTAATAGTCCTTGCTTTGAAATAAAATTGTAAAATTGCCAAGAAAATTTATTAGGAATCTCTGCTCACTGTATTTTCCCTCTTACCGCCAATGTGGAAAACTCAAATGAACACAGGTCCCTGTCTGAACATTTCTGTCTCGGACAACATGGTAAAGGATGCTGTATGAAAACTAAAGAATAGGCTTGAATGATGATTTATAGTAGATCAACCACAATCCATGCGGCACTGGCAGAGGACTTAAAGGGGTTTGCAAACCCTTCCATAGTGAGGATCCCATCTTAGTAGAAAGATTCTCTTGTGGACACCTGCCCTTCCTTTTATGACTGCTTGGACCACAGTCATTTCCATTTGCATTCCTAAAACATTCCTGTGACAGTTACAATAATTGTTGTTAGTAAAGTACATAATGTATTGTTAGCTTTTTTAAACAAACAAACAAACAAACCTCTGTTTAGCATGGAAGCTCTCCACCTTTTTACGTGTGACCCTATTTTGAAGCTTAAATACTGTCTGGTAACCTAAAATAGCAACAAAGACAATGCAAAGTATATCAAACTCTGATCATGATGACCTCATTGTGAGATGCTGTGACCCCTCTTGAGGTCCCAGCTTGCAGTTGGAGAGACTGTGGTTTAGCAACTGGAAAGGAGGATCTTGTCTTTTGTGATCAGCCAGCCCTCCATGGACCACTGGTAGTTAATGGGCCGTAATTTCAGTCTCACGGTCTAAAGGTGATAGGTCAAGACACTATTAATTCACTTTGGCTGCAGGCCTCCATCTACTTACTCCAGAGAAGTCCCATTTTAAATTATTTATTTATTATTTATTTAAACAATTTTCTATCCTGCCCCTCCTGCTCCAGGCAGCCCGGGGTGGCTCACATAATAAAATTAGCATTATTCTGGAGTTAAGTAGTTTGAGTACTGTGGCTTTATGGAGCGGCCAAGGAAGAGTGAGCTTGTTGGGGGAGGCCATCGACAGGGTGGCTCCGAGATGTCTTCTCCCTCCGTCTCGTCACCGCAGGGCCCCTTGGTTTACTGAGGGGCTGCGGTGTATGAAACAGGTAGGTAGGAGACTAGAGTGACGCTGGCGTCGAACTCGCTCTGAATCTGACCGACTTCTCCATAGGACCCACTTGCGGTCCTATGTTGAGGCTGTGAGGACAGCAAAGAAGGAGTTCTTTGCCGCCCTCATAGCGTCTGCAAAGTTGCGTCCAGCGGAGCTGTTCCGGGTGGTGCGGGGGCTGGTCAGTCCGGCCTCCCTCCGCCTGGACGGGGACTTGTCCCAGGTCCGCTGTGAGGAGTTTGCCACCTACTTTGCAGACAAGATCGCTCAGATCCAGAGTAACTTTGACACCGGATTGGAAGCAGTAAGCGAGGGGCATGAGGTTATGGAGGCACCGTCTGGTCGATCTTTCTGGGAGGAGTTTCAGGAAGTGACGCCGGCTGATGCAATGAATGTCCTGGGGTCTGTCAAAGCCACTAGTTGTGAACTAGATCCGTGCCCCTCCTGGTTGGTGAAAGACTCCAGGGAGACCTTGGGGATGGTGCTGGTGAGCGTAGTGAACACCTCCCTTCGGCAGGGGAGATTGTCACCCAGTCTCAAGGAGGCTGTGGTGCACCCCCTGCTGAAGAAGCCATCTTTGGATGTGGACGCACTCACCAGTTACCGACCCGTCTCTAATCTTCCCTTTTTAGG
>QEPC01014024.1:167887-193656 GCA_003113815.1 Sphenodon punctatus
GAGTCCAGGGGTGGTTTTGGATTCGGGCCTCCATCTGGATCGGCAGGTGGAGGCGGTGGCTAAAGCCGTCTTTCGCCAGCTGTATCTTGGACAGGGGCTTCGACATTACCTCTCCGGGCCCAATCTGGCCACTCTCGTCCATGCCTTCATCACCTTGAGGCTAGACTACTGCAACGCGCTCTACGTGGGGGTTCCCCTGTTTCTGGTTCGGAGGCTGCAGCTAGTGCAGAATGTGGCAGCCAGTCTCCTGACGAGGACGGGGCGGCGTGAGCACATAACACCGGTGCTCCGTGCTCTGCACTGGCTGCCTATAGCGTACCGAGCCAGATTCAAGGTGTTAGTATTGATTTACAAAGCCCTGCACGGTCTGGGCCCCTCATAACTCGGGACCACCTCGCCCTCCATGCCTCACAGCGATCCCTTCGGTCCACCGGGGGTGCCTTTCTGGAGGTCCCATGTGTAAGACGAGGGGCCACAATGGAGAGGGTGTTCTCGGTGGCCGGGCCGCAGTTGTGGAACTCCCTCCCAGAGGAGGCTCGCCTGGCCCCGGGCCTGTTGGCCTTTCGACGTATTTGTAAGACTTGGCTGTTCGCCCAGGCCTTTGGAGGGGAGGGTGGGGGGTGGGTTAATTTCTTTGGGGGGGTGTTTTAAATTTGTTTTAATTAAGATGTTTTAGACTTTTTATGTTAAAAAATTATATTATGTTGGAAGCAGCCCCGAGATGCCGTAGGCATGGGGGGCCGGCTTATAAGTATAAGGAAATAAATAAATAAAAAATGTTCTTTATTAAATGCACTCCAGAGCTTCTATAGTTAAAGTAAATCAAACAGGCTGTTTTGATGTTGAGCTGCTTACTAAGTTAATTAACCTGCAGCTAAACCTAGGCAATAGCTAGCTGTAACTTATATTTTCTAAAGCAAGCTGCGTCTAATCTTTTCATGTATTTTGCTAAGCATGTCATAAACATAAGCATGATCCTCCAGTCTTTACCATTGATGTGTTTTCCTCTTATAATTCTGGTGATTTGAGAAACATGATCTTATGGTACTCATTTCTCCCCTAATTGATGGAAGTCAAGATGCGCCACTTTGTATGTTTAATTCAAAATACTCTCTTAGTTTGCACAGTTGGAATAAAAATGCATTTCAGCTTGGGGAACATTTTCGTGTCTGGTGTTTGGTGAGTTGAATAACTTGTTGTTTCCACTCCTGCAGGTTTTCAGATGTCATCCTGGCAACAATTTTGGCCACCAAATCGGATATGTGTGGCAAAAAATTTGAACTGAAGATTGACAATGTTCGTTTTGTTGGCCATCCCACCTTGCTACAGCATGATCTTGGGCAGGTATGGTAAGAGCAGATGGGGCACATGTTCTAGCTCTGGGAGAAATCATTCCTGATGGGAATTTGGAATCCACAATATTCAGCATTGCTTTGAAAGTACTCTAAGCTAGTAGTTTTGACCTTGCTTATGAATGAATTAAGGTAATGAAATAAGTCATTTATTTAATTGTCTTCCATGGGGAATTTGGAATCAGTGAGAATTTTAAAAACAGAAATGCAACTGATCCAGTCTTAATGATGAGAGAACCTCTAGTGCAGACAAGGCTTGATCTGTTTACTAAAGGTGGGAGTATTTTGTTAGCCGATTACATTTTGCCCTATAGTAACAGTGTTGGAAATGGTCTTATCCTTGCCTTTGCTATTGCTTTGTCTATGCAGTGGTAAGACTGGCTTAGTTAAATCTGTATTAAACCAGTGGGAATAATTTGTCTTCAGTACTGGGTTTATATATAGATGTCTTTGAGCTGGGAGGTTTGGCCTTGATCCTGAAAAACACTTAAGACCGTGCTTAATGTTGTACAGATGGGAACCTTACTGCATAAATTCTTCATGCAGAATTGGAGTACACTTTCAGTTGCTGAGAATGAAAAAATTGGTATGTTAGGCATGAAAAAGGGTTGGGGAGGATTTGCACCTTTGTTTGAGTCATCGTGTTGGCCCATCATGTTCCATTAACTCACTAATGAGTTAATGTAAGAGTACAGGTGAATTGGACTTCGAAGATTTGTGCCTTCAGCAACAGTCATTCGCAAACTGTGTGTGAAGAGGTTCAAAGTGACTCGGCAGTCAGTAGCTAGATTGCTGTCACCAGCATTAGCAATGTTAGGAGCACTGGAAGCTTGTATGCTGCTTGGATCTGCTTGAGATGACGCCACTTACACCAGCAGCTCATCTACATTATAGCAATGCTGGCGGAAATTAACTGATGTAACAGCGGTGGGGACTCTTCAACAAGATCACTTAATTTAGGATCTTCTGACTCTCCAAACCAGGCTATTAATAGCTGTGAGACTTATTGTACAGCAAAAAGATGATGGGGAAATCCAGATACACCTTACTGTTTAGAGTAAAACCACATATGGGGAGAGAGTTCTGGTGTTGGGTTTCCCCTGTGTGGGATAAAAACCCTAATATTGTATTTATTATTGATGTGAGCCGCCTCGAGCCGACTTTGGTTGGGAGAGTGCAGGGTATAAATTAAAGATGAGATGAGAGAGAGAGAGATAAGAGATCATCCTTTTACACAAGGTCCCAGGCATTTAATCATGTTTCCCTGGACTACCTGTCATTTATCTCTTTTTAAAAATGCATTTATTTATTTATTTATTTATTTATATATATTAAAATCTGTATCCTGTCAACAGACGGCTTGAGGCGGCACACAAATATATTGGCATTGTATCTCTCAAATTCTCCTTTTAGTTCCATTTGGGAAAGAAATTCTTCACTTTATTTTGTGAGCAGAGATGTTGGTGCAGCTTGCACATGAAGTCACTCACAAAAGTCTACTAATTTACATGGGAATAGAACTGAGCTTTTTTGTTTTGAGGGAACTCCTCCACCTTGTGGTGACACTTGGTTACTGAAATAATAAACATTTAATAGCTTCTAACAAATTCTGTAGGTTTGTTGTGCTTGATTTCTCTCCCCTCACTCTTCCAAACTTTAAATTTCAAAAGTCGCTTATCACTAGGGGTGGGAAAACTGGATCTTCCGGTATCCGATAATGCCAGTACTGGGCGTACCGGCATTATCGGATTCAACCCAGTAATCCGGGCCGTTTCCCAGATTCCCGGTACCGGATTTTTTTTACGTTGCGGCCATTCAAATGAATGGCCGCAATGTAAAAAAAAAAAGCCCCACAAAAAACCCGCGTTTCCCTCCCCCTCCCAGACTGCGCGGGTGGAAGGGGGGACACCCCCCACCCACCCTGCCCAGCCTGGATTTAAACAAAAAAATTCCCCTGAGTGTCCCACTGCAGCTCCGGGCTGCTGCCGGCAACCCAGAGCCAGCACCAGCACCAGCGGCCGTCCCAGCAGCAGCCGGTAAGTATACTGTATGATCTCTGGGAGGGGTGGGGGTGTCCACCCGAGCAGCCTGGGAGGGGGAGGGGGGAGGAATTTTTTTATTCCATTGGGGACAGTGCCCCATTGAAATCAATGGAATAAATCCAGTACCGGTATACCGGATTTAATCTGGGAATCCGTTTTTTTTGGAAACCGGAATCCGGTAAATCCGGTACCCGGTAATTGCCCTGGGGTCCCGGCCCTACTTATCACAGTAAGAAATGATATGAGGGGAATAGTTTCCAAAATCTTTATGTAAAAGAGTAATCTGCTTTTATTTTACAGTTATGTGCATATGTGTGTGCTTATGTAAGTGTGTGCTCCACAGTTCTAAAAGGAGGGACAGTTAAAAAACACAAACTATGCAGGACAGATCATGTTTTAGGAAAGGAAGGACTGGAATTCAATTAATATAGGAGCTCAGTAGAGCCCTCCTAAATGTGTATGCTTACGGTCAGAACAGATTTTCCATACATTAACTACATACAATAAGTATGTTTAAAAAGAATATATGTCCTGGACATCAAATGGCAAAATGCAACCACATTTAATGTAATAAGGTTAAACATGTTAAATGAAGACCATTCCTATGTTCCCAACCAAAATATATTTCCTAAATCAGCCCAAGTCTCTTATGGACTTCTAAGGAATCTACTTGTTATAAGAAAATTAAAACTGCTTAATAAGTGTTTGTCTGAGTATATGGGGAAAATCATTGTATCTCCTTAAATATACACTCTAATGCAGCCAGAGATTACAGGCTGGATGCAGGAATTGTTGGCTGAAATTCTGTGACCTGTCAGGCAGAAATGAAGGCTAGATTTCTGTAATAGTTTTTAAACCTTAAAATAATGAGTTTATGAATCAAATAAACTAATAATTTGGTTTAATACAGCAGGTGGTTGGTAATGTAGCTTCGTTTGTGTGATGGGTCTAGCCATAATCATTTACATGTGTGACTTGACAGGATCAAATTCTCTCTCTGTTGTATCCAAAGATGTACTGCCCTCGCTAATCTAGATTTATCTATATATATATTACAGATATCCAAAACCGATCCCTCACCAAAGAGAGAGATGCCCACTATGATTCTCTTTAACGTTGTGTTTGCCTTAAGGGTAAGGAATCTTTTTGTGCGTCATCTAAGAATGGGTTCTTTATTGTTGACTGAGAGGCCAGTAATAGTATTTGACTTTTCTTTTTTCATTATACAACAGATTTCCTTCATGAGATGACACAATATTAAAGGCAAAGGATCCTGGCTCTATTGAAGTTAATGGAGGTTTTGCTATTGACTCTAATGGTGTCAGGATTGCATCCATGGACTTTAATAAAGTTCTTTAATAAATAACTTTAAGGGGAAGCGGAGAGTGAAGTAGGAAGGAGATGTATTTTGTATTTCCATCTCCTCCCTACGTCCTTCTCCTCTTCCCCTTCCATCCCTCTGGGTTCAGTGGGCACATCCCCCACCACTGTATATACTACCTCTGCTTTGCTTTTTTTCTTTATGTTGTAACCCCAGACTTGCTCAGTGGAGGACCCTGTGAGGTCCGAAAGCTTTTTAACATTTATATGCAACCCCTGGGGGAGGTTGTGAGACAGTTTGGTGTGCGTTGCCACCAGTATGCTGATGACACCCAGCTATACCTCTCTTTTTCAACAAAGCACCGAGACTGCAGAGCCTGGGTCAGTTCAACTGACCCAGGCCCTGCAGTCATGGTGCTTTCTGGTGCCTGGAGGCAGTGGCTGACTGGATGCGGTGGAGCAGACTGAGGCTGAATCCCAGTAAGATGGAGGTGATGTTGGTGGGTCAGGTGGTGGGGGTAATGGCACCCCTTATTGAGGGGGGTCTGCCCCTCACTGGCCCCCCAGGTTTGGAGCTTGGGAGTCTTGTTGAACCCCAGCCTTATGCCAGGTAGAGGCGGTGGCGAAGGGAGCCTTTCGCCAGCTACATCTCGTGCGGAGGCTCCGGCCATACGTTTCAGACTCCGACCTGGCCACCCTCATCCATTTGTTCATCACCTCTAAGCTGAATTACTGCAATGCACTCTACGTGGAACTGCCCCTGGTGACAGTTCGGAAGCTGAAACTGGTGCAGAATGCGGCAGCCCGTCTTCTGACAGGGACGGGCCATAGGGAGCACATAACACCAGTGCTCCGAGCACTGCACTGGTTGCCTGTAGCATTCCGAGCCTGATTCAAGGTGCTGGTTTTAACCTTTAAAGCCCTATACAGCTTGGGCCCCTCCTATCTGAGAGACTGCCTCACTCCTCAGGTCCTGGGACGATCTTTGCGGTCTGCTGGGGACGCCTTCTTGGAGGTCCCCCAGGTTAGCCGGGGGGCCACAATGGAGAGGGCATTCTCGGTGGTCGCACCGCAGCTGTAGAACTCACTCCTGGAAGAAGCTCGACTGACCCAGAGTTTGCTGGCCTTCCGCCGGGCCTGTAGGACATGGCTGTTCGTCCAGTCCTTCGTGGAAGGGAGTGGGTAGGGGTGGAGGAGACAGGTAGTGGCTGGGGGACTGGGTTGGGTTAGGGAGGGTTTGGGTATGGTAAGTAAGTAATTTTTTATTTTGCCATGACCACTGCCCATTATCAAGAATTCTAAAATATATACATAAACAAAGTACAAACTACAAATGCGAAATACAATATTATTTATACACAAGGGAAATTTTTACCCGACCATATCCCTTACCCCTGCTGCGAGACGCCATATCAAAGTTTGCAGTCAACCAGTGTATCCTTCATTTGAAGCCAGAGCCCTCCACCTCTCTTTTTCAATTGCATACGTGACCGAGGCCACAGCCTGGGTGGTCTTGGGATTTCTATCAGAAAGTAGAATTATTATTTTCCTCTCTAGGGGAAGGTATTCTGGAATATTTAACCTTCTGAATAATATATTATGCATTCTTGCATACTGAGAACAGCAAAATAAATAATGTGGTAAGTCCTCAATTCCTTCCTTACAACAGGGACATACTCTCTCGCCATAAGGGTTTTTTTTGTATCTCCCCTCCAAAACAGCTGTTTGCATAATCTGTAATCGAAGAGCTAAGCAAGCTCTCTTGTGTTGTTGTAGTGGCAGATCTCTTTTAATATAATCGCAGCCCTCTCTTTTTGGAATTATCAGGCTGTACCATGGAGCAAATTTAATCTTCTGCACCTGTGATCTAGTCATCTGATTATCCAGATCTAAGATTCTAGACTTTAGCATGCACTTCGCCTTTTTGAAAGGGAGAGTTTGAAGGATCGGGAAAGAGAGCCCTATTTTCCCAAAGGTTTTCCCAGTATCCTTCCACCAGAGTGATTTTCCAGTTGTTACAGCTAGCTTTTCCCTCAAACAACATTTGGAGAGGTCCGCTGCTGGGAGATGTTCAATTTTCATAGTTGAAACCGTTATGGTTTCAAGTATATAAGATTCCACTGACCTTGTTCCCACCTCCATTCCAGTCTAAGCATGGCTGCTGGAATTGCCATTGGGACCTGAAGAATACACTTCAAAAATGTATTTAGAATGGGCTCTAGCATTTATTTTTTTTGCTAGTTTGGGCATGGGTTATTTTAATCTGGGGTTTTTAGTTTGTTTTAATTGTATTTTTAGTTATGTGTTTTAAAATATTGTTAGCCGCCCCGAGATGCTTGTAGCAGGAGGGGCTGGCATATAAATTTTAATAATAAATAAATAAATAAAATAAATACCTCCAACTGTAGTTGGTTCAATAAAAGATATCACTTTACTACTTTGTCTCTGTTGCCTGATAATTTGGGGTGGTTTTGTAGTTGGCTCACAACAGATTTTGGTTTTGTAGTTGGCTCACAACAGATTAAAAAAGAAATACACATTAGTGATATAAAATCATTACTCTCCTCATCTCCCCCATCCATGCTTCTGCATTCACCAAATTCCATAATCCCATCCAGCACACCTCATTCCCTGTTTCCTGCACGCAGAACAAATGGAGGGAAATTTCTTGTTCTGCAGTTTGATAGCTATGACTCCACTGCATTTCTCATTTTTGGAGACACTGGGTTTGATACTATTTGTCCAAACTTTGCTTTGTTTTGTTGCTTCTGTGGCTATAATGTAGTTATAATTTGATCTGCCGTTTTAAAATGACCATTGATTACTTCTCAGGCATTAGTAAAACCTTGCAGTTATATTAGTATGTAAAGCAAATAGACCAATTTCCCCCTAGCTTAAAATTACTGCTGCACTCTTCCAAACTGCAAGTGAAAATCTTAAGATAAAGATGAGTGTCCATCTACAGCGGACAGACAGAGCAGGCAAAGACCCAAATGTTATAATCAGTAATGCTCCATCTGTGTCATGTTTCAGCACCACCAAGATGTTGTGACATAGCAGAAATCATGGAGCTTAGAAATGCTGACTCATAGTTGGATAGTTTGGATGCCAGGTTATCTTTTGCCTGAACTGTCAATTCCTTTAAATGACTTAACAAACATACAGCAGCTGGCTCACTGACCCCTCCCTAGCTTGGAACCCCACCTTATCGACTGTGTGTGACTGATAGGGACAAATGCAAACAAAATATTTTAATAGGTGGTGGTTATGACTGTGAAACCAGCCATTGTAAATTCAATTACATGATCTTTAAAATGCCTAATTCTCTAATATGTATACAAGAGAGAGTAGTTCTACAGTGTGGAGAGACAGACTTGTGGCTTAAAACTCTGGCATCCTTACACACTTGTGCATTTATACCTAAGAATAGTTTCCTTCCTGACCATTTTCATGACTGCTCTTGGTCTTGACTTGGACCTTCTCTAGTTATTGGTCCCTAAACGTATAGTAGTCAGAAACCTCCTTTCTCTTGCTTATTTAGCTTTGTCCGAAAATAAATGACTACTACTACTTTCTCTTGACGGTTGCTAGGAAGGCAGACCTCCAACCTAATTTATTAGAGATTATTCTAGACAGCTGAGTGTGATCCTCATTCATTCAAGTTAATGGTGGCTGAACCATTGACTTCAGTGATGATGGGATTGCGCTCTTGAACATTCTTTTAGTTTCCATGTACCCAAGTATTACTAACTAATAACTGGCTGCTGTATTCTGTATTTTCCGTAGGCCAATGCAGATCCATCTGTGATAAATTGCCTACATAATCTCTCTCGTCGAATTGCCATAGTTCTGCAGCATGAAGAACGTCGTTGCCAATATCTGACCAAAGAGGCTAAGCTGATCTTGGCCATTCAAGATGAAGTGTCTGCCATGTCAGAAAGTGAGTTCAGAGATCATCTTTTAGCAAAGGACAATTCCTACATAAGGATAGTTAGTTACTGGTCTACACAAATGGAGATTATTATAGCCTGCAAACGTTAGTGCTGTACATTAAGGAATCAAGAGAACTGAGTAACACAAAAGCCTTGAACCTTAGGAATGGAGCTTTAATCTCCAGATGTGGACTTGAAAACAAAATGAGCTTTCTCTCCAGACTCTTTTTATGTACAGCATATAAAAAACTTCTTGGCTATAATTAAAAATACATCATATAAAATACATAATGTATATCATTATATACATATAAAAAGCACTTTGATACAATTTTTAATTTCTGTTTTGAGTGAAGGTAGCAGATGAGGTTTCCAAATTTGAGTTCAGTAAAGCAAGCAAGCAAAAAAGAGGACAAATCATGCTTTGGCATGAACTTGATTAAAAAAAAGAATATTGCACGAGTATAAAATGCTCCCTTTTACATGATTACATTGATTCAGTAATTTGGCCCAATTTGCAAAGCACAATAACACATGAAGCAGATTTTCAAGAACTGTGGGGTTTTTTTATTTTGGAAGATAGAAAACTGTTTGATATTTGCCATGATATTATTGTGCTACTAATCCAGCAACCACAAGAACTTTGATTCTCAGCTGTGAAGACGTGCCATGGTGTACAAATCCCTTCTAAACCAAACACCGACTCTGCTGTAATGATTTTTCATCGCCTTGCTTCCATCCTGTCTGTCCTTGTGTTTCTCTTCTCCTCCAGGGTTCTTCCATAATCCAGAGGAGAACCCACTGGAACCCAAAGCCCAAGAGAGACTTTGATATTAACCAAACAACATTAAGCACGGTCTTAAGTATTTTTATAAGCACCTAAGCAACTTCAGAGTTGAAAATTCCACTTTCAAAATAGGCTTAGAAACCTAAGTCTTGTTGAAAATGCTTTTGAAAACGTCACAGTTTTGCTCATTCTTCTCCTACTCAAGATTCTTTGTCATTGTCTGTCCATTTTTTTCCAGGAAGACTTTTTTCTTGCTGTTTTGTGGAGTACAGGAAAAAATGCAGTACAAGTCGCTGAAAATGTTAATACTAAAAATAAAATCATTATACACCAAAGTTTGAGCCAGGGCACAAGTAGGAGCATTATGGTGCTGCCTAGCACTTGTGTGATGCTCTGTCACTTTCTGTGAAACATTAGGTTCTAATCCAGGTAAAAATAATTAATACTTGATGTTTGCTTTTTGACCTGAATTTGTAATAAGCCACTGTTTGCTTGAAGCAGCTTGGAAAATTCCTGGCACATGCAAGAGCCCACAGAACTTGTCTTGCAAAGTAGAGTTAGTTTTAGTTTGATACATATTAAACATTTAATGAGACAAACTCTATTGTGAAGGTGAAGCAAGTGTTCACTATGGATGCCCTTACTGATCTCCAGTTACCGTAGAATAACTGTTTCTTTACTTGGACCAATTTGAATTGCGTTCTCTGGCTTTTGTCATTTCAACTTGATTCTGTTTTTTCCTTTCTGAGGCTCCTTGTACTGCATTGAGATTGAAGCACTTCTCTGTTCCTTGTGTGATTGTAGGTTTGCTCCTGTCCGTCACTGGAAATCACAGAAATTATACAAACTTGCTCTTTTATGAGTCTTCTGGCCCAGTGAGGGGAAAGTACAAAGGTAACCTTAAAGCCAGGTTTCCCATACTGCCATGTTATGTCCTAAGCCACCTAGAGAGAATAGTTTTGTAACTTTCCATATCTGTGTGTTGCTTTCTTAACTATTGTAGATGGTAGCAATGCACTTTTTAAAATAGAATTTTCTTTAACCTCCAGACTATTGCAGGATAGCAAACATTTTATTTATTTATTTTTCAATTTAATACCCTGACCCTCCTGCCATCAGGCAGCCCGGGGCGGCTTACAATATAAAAATGTAGAGTGAAGAGAAAAAATACTACAGTTCTGCGCACAAAAGAACATGAACTCTTTAGCTGTGCCGTATACTTACAGCTGTGTACTGTCCTGCCACAAATATTAAAAGCTAAAGTTTAGAAGGAAACCCTCCACCACCCCCCGCAAAATATAAAACCCCAAGGAAATAGGAACAGAAATGTCTCTGTTATAGTGTCGCACAGGGTACTTTCAGACGTTACGGGCGGCCGGTTCACCACAGCGAACCACCAGGGGGGGCGAACAGCGCAACCACGGCCGGGGGTTGGAAAACGACCCAAACAGACGTGCCGGGAACGGCACCACGGCCCGGAACCGGGCCGCACCATCACGGCCCGTGGCAGCACAACAGACGTGCAGCCGAACCCCCGGCGGGCGCTAAACCCCCACAAGGCACCGGGCAGGGGCGGGACACAGACATGGCCGACTGAGGGCAAACGAAGCCACAAGGCACTCAAGGGAACGCCCACACAAGGGAAACGGGAAGGGAGGGGGGAAGAGCGAGAACAGGCTGACAGCCGGCTCACACAGCGGTCCCGCAGCAGGGCACAATGCACGGCCACACGCCCGGGCACACACACTCACACCAGGGAAAGGCCGGGAAGGGGGGAAGGGGCGCCCGGAACGCCCCACCCGGAACACCGGCAGGGAGGGGGGGGGCACCACCACGGGGCAAGGCACGGACAGCAGCAACCCCCACACCACCCCAGTCCAGTCCAGTCCAAGGAGGTGCCCCCACAGGAACAGAGGCAGTCTCGGAGGGGGGGGGGGGACCCCCGGAGCAAGGCACGTTGGGGGCCCCCAAAGCACAGCGAGGCCGGCGGAGGGGCGCCAGGAGGAGGAGGAAGGGGGCCCCACAGTCAAAGGCTGGCACAGGCAGGGCAGCCGGGTCCAGCGGTGCTCCTCCGCAGCACCAGCGACGCTCAGGCAGCACCCACGGAGTCACGGGGATGGAGGGGGCCCAGGACCACGGCCAGGGGCAGCAGCAAGCAGCGAGGCGGGCGGGAGCTCACCGAGGTGGGGTCCGCAGGTCGGGAGCGGCCAGCGGGGACCAGGCCCCCCCCCCGGGCCGGGGCGGGAGCCCACACGGGGGCACCACGCCGGGGGGGGCAGGCCAGCGACGCGGGGCTCACGGGCCGCTGCCGGGGGCCCCGCTGGCCCGAGGGCCCGGGTGGCCCGCCCGGTGGACCAGGTGGGGCCAGTGCAGCATGCCCCGGCGGTACCCCTGCAAGGACATGTAGTGGGCGATCAGGTAGTAGGCCTCGAAGGGATCGGGCATGGTGAGGGCCAGCTGCACATCCACACGCGCCCACACCGCCAACAGGGATGACATCTCCACCGCGGAGGGCTCCGGCACACAGCAGGCAGCAGAAGGGGGCCACGGAAGATGCCCCAGCTCCAGAAGCCGCTGGAACGCCGCCCCACGGGTGCGCTGGTACCCACGGGCCCCGTGAACACAGGAGAAGTAGCTCACGGCCAAGGCAGGGCCACCCTCGGCCAGGCACTCCGAGTAGGCGCCCAGACCACACACCACCAGCGCTGACACGGTCTCAGAGGCGCTCCAGGGCACATGGGCGCACAGCACCTCCGGGATGCGCCCCTCGGGGAAACGAGCCAGCCCCAGGGCCTCCGCATGCAGCCGGCAATCACGGGCGCTCACCACATGGCCAAAGTAACGGAGCCCGGAGCTCAGGCTCTCGTAGGCACCTGCACGGCTCCCCGGCCCGGCCAGGAGCAGCTGCACGGCAGGGGTGTGCCACAGGTCGCACAGAGACATGGTCTCGCGGAAGGCCCAGATATGGGGGGCCCCTTGGGGGCCGGACAGCGGGAGCCCCATGGATGGGCAGCCAGCCATGGTCCAGCACAACAGGGAATGGGACACGGAGCCCGGAGGGCACACAGACTGCCCAGGGCCGGGAGAGGCTCGGCCCGGCCCCCGGGACAGGGAACACGGGCCCGCACCGCAACATTGTAGCACAACAGAGCGAGGCGTGGGGTGCGGGCCCGGCACAGCTGCAGAGAACAACAGCGAGCTCTCTGTCTGCCTAATCGCACCTTCAAGGCCATCCCGCTACAAACAGCGAGGGGAGGGGGCCCGGGGTGCTGGGGGCGGGAGCAGCCGGAATGCACCGGCACAGGGCGCGCGCAGGGCCGCGAGGCCGACCCCCGGGCGGGGCCACCAGCACCGGGCCGGCATAAGCGCTCCCAGCCCCCACCGGGGCCCCAGCACCATGGAGCGCGATAGGGCAGGTGGGAACTGGATGTTCCTCGCGCTCGCGGCTGAGTGGCACCGTGACCACACTGAGCAGCTGTGCCTCCTGACCGAGAGGGTGCACCTGGCCGTCCGCCTGCGCTATGTCCTGGCCCTGCGGGCTGGCGTGCGCCTCCGGGGCCAGCAGGCCCGCAGGAGAGTCCGTGGCCGGCTCAGGGCTCGGCGCCGGGCCTGGGGGGCGTGGCTGGCCGCCTGCCGGAGCCTCACCCGGCCCGCTGCGCTCCGAGGGGCCGCGAGGCGGTTCCGCTGGGCAACGCAGACCCTCCGCCGGGCAGCGCTGCTGGCTATGCCCATAGCGCGGAGCCTATGGGTCACGGAGCGGCCCCAGGCCTGGTGGGAGCGGGCCCAGGCCCACTGGGGGGAGGCCGAGTGGGGGTCCCACTTCCGGATGGGCAAGGCCACCCTGCTGCGCCTAGCGGAGCTCCTCGCGCCCTGGCTGGAGCGGCAGCACACCTCCATGCGGGAGCCCATCCCCATGGTCCAGCGGGTGGCCATAGGGGTCTGGGCCCTCGCAACGCCCGACTCCTGCCGCTCCGTGTCCCAGCACTTCGGGGTGGGGCTCAGCACGGTCGCCTGCATCGTGCGGGATGTGTGCGAGGCTGTGGAGGGCGTGCTCCTCGACAGGACCATCCAGCTCCTGGACCAGGGCGCTGTGATGGCTGGCTTCGCGGCCGGGGGCTTCCCGAACTGCATCGGAGCCGTGGACGGCACACACATCGAGATCCTGCGCCCGGCCGCGGGGGAGGCCCTGGAGTATGTGAACCGGCACGGATACTACTCCCTGCACCTGCAGGGGGTGGTGGACCACCGGGCCCGCTTCATAGACATCTACACGGGCAACTCCGGCCGGAGTCACGACGCCAGGATCATGACCATCTCCCCCTTCTATGCCCGCATGTACCGGGGGGACTTCGCGGACATGGGCATGAGGTGGATCGAGGGTGTTCCCATGCCCCCCTGCATCCTGGGGGACCCCGCCTACCCCCTGACCCGCTGGCTGATGAAGGTCTACCCTGTCCCGAGCCCCCCTGCGGAGCAGGTATACAATACCCACCTGTGTGCGAGCCGGACCGTGGTGGAGCGTGCCTTCGGGGCCCTGAAGCAGCGCTGGAGGAGTCTAGCTGGCCGCCTGGACTTCACCGTCCCCACCTCCGCCCTGGTGATCGGTGCCTGCTGCGTTCTGCACAATGTGTGCGAGACCGAGGGGGCGGCCCTGGAGTACCCCGAGCCCCACCGGCCCCCCGGTCCTGTTCCCCTGTACGTGAACGCAGGGAACCCCCGGGAGTACCGGTATGCCAAAAGGATCCGGAACGCCCTTGCAACCCACATCGCCCGGGGGGGCCCGCTGTGAGGGCCTTCCCGCCCCTGGGGGCCCCACCCCCCGTTCCGTGCCCATGCCCCTGTACACGCGGTCCCACAGCCCTGTCCCCCCCACAAACGGGCCGGGGACAACTGTCTCTTTACAACACTTTATTGCCCACACAGTGCACACAATCACCCTGTGCCCCCTCCCCACCCCCGTGCCCGTGACCCCGTCCACCACCCGCCCTCATGTGGCCCTCCCCCTCCCCCCCCTTCCCACCATCCCCCCGCGTTTCCTGGGCCGACCCCTCGTGCGGCCGCTTGGGCCCACCGAGCTCTGGGAGCTCCCCTCCCCCCCACTGTCCGTGTCCCCTGCCGTGTCCTGGGCCGGTCCCGGCCCCGGCAGGGGGCCGGGCGGCGGATGGGCAGCTGTGCCCGGTGCCCCGGTCGCGCCCCGGGGGGGCTGGACCCTCCGGAGGCCCGGGGGCACTGGGAGGCGCATGCGAGGGCCCTGGGGCCGGGGGGGCGCCAGGGGCGGCAGGGCTGGGCCCGGGGGCGCCGAGGGGCCCGGCATGGGGACCTGGGCGGGCAGGGCGCCCGGAGGTGCGCCGGCCATCACGTAGGCACACATGGTGCCCGCATGCAGGAGCAGGGAGGTCCCAATGTCGTGGGACCTGTCCATCTTGGCACTGTGCTCCCGCACCATGCCCTGTATGTCCTGCCGGAGGCCCCTGAGCAGCCCCTGCTGCCGCTGGTGCTCCCGGCGCTCCCGCCTCCGCTCCAGGCGCACCTCCGCCTCCAGCCGGCGGTCTGTCTCCAGGGCCTTCTCCATGGACCGCTCTATGGCCGCCTCCATGCGGTCCACGGAGGCGATCATGCGCTCCCCCTGTTCCTCCGCCCTGCGGACGATGTCCTCCGCTTGCTCCTCCCTGCGCCTGCGGACCCGCGCCCGGTACTCCCGCATCCGCTGGGCTGGGGCCGCGGCCGGCGGAGGCGCCGCGCGCGGGGGCTGCCCTGTGGAAATGGGCGGGTGGGTCAGTGCAGGGCCCTGTCCCCTAGCGGGGTCGGGTCCCGGGGCCCCCTGCCCCCCCTCCCCCACTGAGGCCAGAGGCCCCCCTGGGCTGGCGCCCGGGGGGCCCTCCCGCAATCCCAGCCCTCCCGCCTTACCTGGGTCCGGCACCTGCTCTCCTGTGCCCTCCGCGGGGGCCTGCACCGTCTCGCTGGCCCGGTCCTGGGGCTCCCCATGTCCTGCGGGCGGGAGAGGGGGGAGCGGGTGAAGGGGGCTGGTTGTGGCCCCTGCAGCAGGGCCCCCACCCCCGCCCCTGCCACCGGCCCCCTGGTCGTGCCCCCCCCTGCCCTGGGGGCCCGCTTACCCTCTATGTCCGTCTCCGAGCCTTCGGAGGCCGGCGCCTCACCCTGGGAGTGCTCCCCCTGGGACCACTGGCTGAGGGTGGTGAAGGTGCCGACCTCCGACTCCGCCTGGCCGGCCCGGCGTTGGGATGTCTCCGGGCTGCTGCTGGGGGGGGGCCTTGGGGCTTCTGCGGGTCCCGGGTGGTCCTCCTGGGGGTGGGGGTCCCCTGAGCTCGTGTCTACCGGGCGGGCGGCGAGGGGAGGGGGTACCTCGGCCCGCTCCCTGCCCTGGACCACAGCGCTGCCCACCAGGCGTGGGGCAACTATGGAGCCCTTCATGTGAAGGATGCGGTCCAGGGCATCGTAGTAGGGGGCGGTGCGGGCCCCGTGGCCGGAGCGGCTGTTATTGTCCTTGAGGGCCTTGTACCCCCTCTTGAGCTCCTTGGCCTTCGAGCGACACTGGTTGACAGTGCGCTCGTGCCCCGCCGCCTCCATGTCGCGCACGATGTCCCGGTAGACATGCTCGTTTCGCTGGTTTATTGCGAGCTCCACCTGGTACTCGAGGGTCCCCCAGATCCGTATGAAGTCCCGGGTCTCCTGGAGGCCCCACTGTCCCCCTCTGTGATAGGCCTTCCTCCGGCTGGGCCCCTGCTGTTCCTCCTCCCGGTGCAGCTCCTGCTGCACCTGCCTGTGCTCCTCCTCCACCTCCTCCTGGGGGTGCGCCTCCAGGGGCCGGGGGCCGGGCTCCTCCTGGGGCTCGTCCGCCCGGGCCGACTTTCGTGTCTGGGGGGGGGAAGGGGGGTGGTTGGTTGCTGGGTGAGGGTGTGGGCCCTCTCGGGGGCCCCCTGCCCCCCTGCCCTCCGCCCGGGGTCCCCCTGCCCCCCTGCCTTCCGCCCGGGGTCCCCCCGGCCCCCTCCACAGGGGGTTCCCCTGTGCCCCCTGTTCCCCTCCCAGTGGGTGCCCTTACCCGTTTCCTGGGTGCCTCCTGTGGGCCTGTTCCGGCCGCTGTCCCCGGGGCGGCGCGACCCGGCTGCAGCTGTGGTTGGTGTTCCCGGGGCGCCTCCCTGGTCGGGTGCTCCCGTGTGCCCCCTTCCTGCACCTGTGCCCCCTCCGCCTGCATCGCTGGGCCTGGCTGCACGTCCTCCGCCTCCTGTGCCGCCGCTGTCGCTGCTCGTGCCTCCGGTCTCTTCCGCTTCCCTCCTCGCTCCATCCCGCCACGCTTGCTTGCTGCTGCTCTCGCTTTAAATCTCCCTCCGGTGTTTGTGTTGGTGCTGGTTGCCTGGCAGCGACGCTGCGTGCCTCGTCCCCGGCCGGGGCTCCATTTTTTTGGTTCCGCTGGGGGATTGGCGTCCAGACGTTACTTTTGCTTGGTTCCCTGTGGGGGTTGGTTTGACCACGCTTCCCGAGACCTTCCCCCGGCTAGCCCGGGAAGCGTGGTTCAAACTGACCCCATGTGGGTATTGAGCGTGATGAACATCTGGCGCACGCCGTTCAGACGTTCCGGGCCCTTTGGCCCCGCGGGGGGGTTGAGCGTGGTTCAGTGTGGTTCAGCGTGATCTCGTAACGTCTGAAATCACCCACAGTCAGAGCTGTGACTCAAGGGACATCAAGGGTCATTTAGTCCAGGCCCCTGCACCACTGCAGGATCTTCCACACCCCAACTACTTGCATGGAAAAATCCTACCAGTAGCTCCAAGTAAAAACTGGAACCAACCAGAGCACCCTAATGAGTGAAATAACAGAGAACAATTTTAGAAAAAGATAAAGCCCGATGTCCTGAGCAGGTGAACTACACCCATGCTGAAGGGGAAGGCAAAAAAACCTCAATCGACTGCCAATATGCCCAGAGGGAATATTCCTTCCCAACCCCAAATACGTCAATCAGTTTAGACTCGAAGCATTATGCAGGCCTCACTAGCCAGGAACCTGATATACAGTTATAGTACTCAGGCTTACATAGGGTTGAGAGTTGAAAGGAAGTTTGGAACAACTTGCAGTTACTTGTAGTAGTTCTTTTTTAAAAAACAACAACACACACACACACACACACACACACACCTCCTCTCCTCTTTATTTTAAACAAAGGACTGAGCAGACCTGAAGCTGTCAGTGGGTGTTAAGAGATGTGATGTTAGCCCACTGTTGCCTGCTCTGATGTGGGACCCACCGGCACATATGTTCTATGTGTCACCAGATGTGGACTTGCTTCTTGTGTGGGGCAGGTAGGCAGCTGGCCCAGAATGTGCCCTGGGTCTGATCCTAGGCCAAGGGCTGCCCAAGCAGGGTTATTCAGCCCCGCCATCCCCCCTCCTCCCCACTGGGTGGGGGCCGCCATGGCTAATTGCCATGGCTGCGCATCATGACGGAAGGTGGAGCTCTCAGGGTGGGGCTGGGCAACTGCATGTTTGTTGCAGTCCTCCCTCCCCCCAGGTTGTGCAGGCAGTGTGATGGCTCTCCTGGTGGCATGCACATTTGTTCTGTGCCGCTTACCAACCTGGAGAGTGGCGGACACAGTTTCTGGACCAGGCAGCTGCACTGTCGCCTGCACATTTGTTTTTACCCAATATCTAATTTGTCCTTGGAGAATTTGCTTTTACCGTGGTGCAGAATTAAAAGTGCAGTTAACCAGTCTCAAAGCAAGGTCCATTTGTTTAGAAACAGTTACATATTGTCTTAATTTTTTCATCCTTAGCAACAGAAGGCCCACAGTCTCCATTCCATCATATTCTACCCAAATGCAAATTGGCCAGAGACCTCAAGGAGGCTTATGACAGGTAAGCTAGATTCCTGTGATATCCCATGTATTAGTTCTTAGTGGAAAGCCTTTGACCTGTATATCCTTGCTAGCCTATTATGATTTTATGCATCTCTTCCCGTTGTGTGCTACTAAAAATCAACTCAGAAAGGCTGCTTGCATATGTTTATAGATGCACAGTAGTTATAGAACTATGGGAGTAGTTCTGAGTAGTATCTGTGTTAAAATCACAAACATTCCATTCATTATAAAATCAGGATGATTTCTCCTATCACTGTGGAATTTTGGCAAGGAAACTCACTTGGTGATGTGTAAGATCTGTCCAAATTTCAGGCAAATTGGATGTAAAACAGGAAAGGTACAGAAGTTTGAAATTTAGAGGTAGAATGACATTTTCTCCCCAATGCAACTTTTTTTTGCTCATGGAGACTGTTGTTATTATTATTATTATTATTATTATTAACAAACATTTATATAGCGCCAGCAGTGTACCTGGCACTTTACAAAGTAATAAAATAGACACGGTCCCTGCCCCTAGGACTTACAATCTGAGACTTAGTTCTGGGAGTAGTATTAAGAAATCTAGCAGTGTAGTGGTTGAAAAATCAGGTGTGGCCTGAATGGATTTTGTGTTTTTTAGTTTTTGAAAGTCCATTGTATAGTTTTGAAGTTCTGATGCAGAAGTAACCATTTTGGCAAATGGAGAGCGTGAGAAAAGAGGCTGTTTCACTAATGTTCTATTGAATGTTAAGCTTAGGAGATAAGCTTTTGTGAGTGCTACTGTTCTATGGATCTCAGTGGCATTTATTGAAGGCAATTGTACAGCATTTACTGCACCCTGTTGTTGTGTGTACTCAAGGGGAGTTTATTGCACCCCATTGTTATATAGATGCTAAGCAAAACTCCCAGCAAGCGTGCTGGCAAGGCACAAGGAATGCTGATTGGAAACAATAGAGACAACAGGAATACCAATTGTGGGTAAAGGGGCTTTGGGAATGCCAGTAGCCCTTAATGGGCAATAAACCAATACAATGGCAGATGCTTAAATGAAATTAAAGGGAGTGGGGTAGGATCTGAAATGCCAAAGATAGTGGTGGGGGAATAAAAAAGGCCAGGAAGGGGGGGAAAGTGAGGAAGTCACATAGAGGAAATGGAAAGACGGGGAGAGGAGATGGTTGTTCTGAGCATCTAGACTTATGGAAGACTGCAGAGGAAAGCAGTCTGTCAAGAGACCCGGGTGGGGACTGCCCTTTTCTTATGCCCAGGAGGGACTTTTGGACTATTGTATCATTTGAATAAGAACTGTATGCTTTGGAAAATCAGACAAGATTTGAATAGACTTCTGGGGGCTTGGACTGGCTAAAAGAAGGGGTTGCAGGCCAGATATACATCCGCTAGGCTGTACTTGTGAATACTTACCCCAGGATCAGACCCTGACAAGCGTATCATAAATGGAGATCTGTGGCTACAACCTGGGTTCAGACGTTTATTAAGAAGATCGGCCTTATTTAGCACACTGACGGACAGGTGGGAATGCACGTGGATAAGACTAATGTGGGTTATCATCTCGTTTGAAAACACCCCCAGTTTGCACAAGAGTCTCTTGTGAGGAACCTTGTCAAACGCTTTCTGAAAATCCAGATACACTCTATCACCCGTATCCACATTCTTGTTGACTCCCTAAAAAAATTGTAATAGATTATTGAAGTATAACTTCCCTTTGCTAAAACAATGCTGACTCTTCCTTATTATATCATGTTTATCAATATACCTGATAATTCTTCACAATGTTTACTACCCTCCAGTCCTCAGGTACAGCAGCAGATTTTAGGGATAGGTTACAAATTACTAATAGTAGTTCTGCGACTTCGTATTTGAGTTCCAGAACTCTTGGGTGAGTTCCAGAACTCTTGGGTGAATCAGGTCTTGGTGATTTGTTACTATTTAATTTGTCAGTTTTCTCTAAACCTTCTTTTCCATCACATTAATTTATGACAGTTCTTCAGATTCATCACCTGCAAATAATAGTTCCAGTGTGGGTATCTCCCAAACATCCTCTGCAGTGAAGACTGAAGCAAAAAATTCCTCTACCTTCTCTGTAGTGACCATATCCTCCCTGACTACCCCTTTTGCCTCCTGGTCTTCTAATGGCCCAACTGACTCTCTAAAAGGCTGGGAGGCACTAGAAGGGGGAAAGCAGTACCTGGACTTCCGAAGTGACTGGGACCTGGCCCCGCAGAAGCTGCCTTGGGAGTTCGTTCACCCCTCTCCTGTCCCTCCTACCTGGGAGGCACTGGAAGGGGGAAAGCTGTGCCCAGATTTCCCAAGTAACTGAGAGCCAGCCTCGCAACGGGTGCCCAGAGGGCACCTTGTCACTTGGAAAGGCTGCTGGCGCTTCCCTCAGGAGCACCCTCCATCAGCTGTTTGACAGCAGCTCTTCCCAGTGCCTGATCCTGCTGCACCGCATTGGCCCAGGAGTCCTGTCCTGTGTAGACAGTTCCTTGGGCTGCCCTGGGACATGTAGGGACCTGAGCTGGTAGCTTCCACTCCCAGGTTAAATGTTGAGGGCTGCCCATGTAAACTGTCCTCCCTGCCAACCTGAGGAGTAGCAGCTGCAGTGGTTTGCCCCAGGGTAAACTGGGGAGCTGCCTCACTGCTATCATATTTGTTTTTCCCTGGGATTACTAAAGAAACATTATTTAAGTGGCTGTGCAATAGAACAAGCTTATGCTATTCATTGGCAGGGAGGAAAATTACCTGTACAATTAGAGCTTACTCTAGCAGAGCCGTTGCTCTGTCGTCTGCTGCTTTTCTAAATGTTCCTTTTGCAGAGAGATGTAAAGCAGCTACATAGAGCTCTGCGCGCACATTTACCAGGCACTATGCTAAGTGTAAACATGTAGAGGCCCCATCTCGAAGCCAGTGTTACAGATAAGTAACGAACGTGTATATCTTTTTACTCACAAGTTAAAGTTACGTGGATGTAGTTGACTATGGGTAAGACCACACAAGATATTATCCCACATTGGGCCACCTTACCTCACATTAGCCTGCGATGCAGCTGCCCATCAGGCAGCCACCAGATGTTTACCTCCTTCCGCCCCCAGGGTGGGCGGCTGCGAGGTTGCCATGTGATGCATCCACCAGAGAAGGCCAGTGATGTATCACAGTCTACTATTGCCCCACCTGGGCTAACGTGGGGTAATGGGCCTTCTGTCAGGCTGGTTCCATGCAG
Source organism: Sphenodon punctatus (assembly GCA_003113815.1). Lineage (NCBI taxonomy): Eukaryota > Metazoa > Chordata > Lepidosauria > Sphenodontia > Sphenodontidae > Sphenodon > Sphenodon punctatus. The sequence goes on from QEPC01014024.1 coordinate 189,401, forward strand.
CCCTATCCTGTGTTGTGGTCCACTGACACCATAGAGTCTTGGGTGTAGTTTACCATTCCTATGTGTCTATGTCATGCAGGATAGTGGGCGGGCTGGATAGTGGTGGGCGGTGTGGGGCTGGACTGGGTATCTGCCTGTGTGGACAGCTCCTTGGCCCACCCAGGGGCGGTGGGACTTGTGAAGGTCCATCTGGTTTTCTAGGGGGTGGGTGGTTGAGAACATTTGGACTGCTCTCCCCGCCTGCCAAAAGTGTGGCAGCTCTGTTTGTCCTCCCCAGGTTGGGAGGGGGATCTGGCTGGTCCTGTCTTGTGGGTTTTAAGGTCACTATGTTTACTATAAAATACATGCTTGGCTGCCAAGGGGAAAGATGGCAACTTATTAGCAAAATGCTCTGCCTGGATCTTTTCAAACAGCAGCTCTATCATTGAGGAACCTTTAACATAGCTGGCTGTGCAGCAACTTGCCTCCATCCCACTTCACTTGGCTGCACTGTACCTACATGTAGGCCTGGATTGATACGGCCAGCATCACAGCCTGCCAAAATAATATGGTTAGGTTTACTAAAGGAGCTTAGAAGGAGTTGAGCACATAAATTTTAGGCTTTTTGGAAATGTCAGCCTGTATGTCTTTCTGCTCCGACAGCGATAACTGCTAACAAAGTGCAGCACTGTGTTCCTTTTGCTACCACGTGTAAGTGTCTGCAGTCACCACAACATAGAAAGCTACTAGGAGCCTTGGCAGGTAGAGAGATGGTGGAATAGATTGTCATATTGTACATAGGACACATAGTTTGTAATCTTAAAAGTTTCTAGAATTTTAGTTCAGTTCAAAAGAAGCTGAAGAGTTAAAGTTGTGTGAACCTAAGAAATGAAACCTATTCAAAATTTTAACATTTCTCTCCTGGATTTTGAAAAATCAATTTTTTATTGGTTCTTGCTTTTCTACCTTCCTTTTGTTTTTGTTTTTTTTATTTTATAGTTCACGGAAGCTGCTGCAGGACAGAAAGTTGTGGGGTCTGCCCAGCAGTAGTGACACCTAGTGGCAGAGAACAGTGGATAAGTGTGGTCTTTTGAATCTAGGGCAAAAAACTCTTGGTTAAGACAGAATATTTACAGTGGAAGTGGTAACCCTATTTTGACAAGGTTATTCTATAAACAAAAAGCCTACTGGTTTAAGACAGCAGTTAAGGCTTGCACAAAATCAACTATACCCCAAAATGCATGGGAATTCGTAGTTAAGGCTCCCGTCTTAACTTACCCCCTAGAACAGAGAATGTTTTCCCCCCAAGATCCTGTGAACCACATTAGTTGTCCCGCACACAAAGAGGAACATGCCTACCCGTAGGTAGGTTCTTCAGGGTTCAATTACTTTGTAATATACTGTATGACTCTAAGTGCCAAGAAATACAATTGGAGGATCCAGCGAGGAGGAACTGATCCATTACAAAGAGTAGCCTGGACAAAAACACAGAATCCCTCTACATACCATTTCCATTTCGCCCTATTTCCTTTTGGAAATTTCCATTATTTCCATTCTACCCTATTTGGCAGCACCCCACAAAGAAAGGTTGAACCCCCTGAGTATTGTTGGGAAAAACGGGAAAACGTAGGAACACATCCATAGTGCCACCTATATTGCAAGGTATCAGCAATAAGTATTGCTAGGCTCTGCAATTTTTTTGCGGGGGGGGGGTGGGTCTGACATAGGGAAGGAGTTGTTGGAGGGGTCATCTGGTGTTGTCAGATGTGCTTTGTAGGAGGCAGCCCAATGGCAGAAGTGCATCTACAGTTTTGTCACTGAAAGCATCCCCCTACCCCAAAGAACGTGTGAGGGTTTTGTGGGGGAAAAAATTCTCCGTTCTGGGGGATATGTTATGGCAGGAGCCTTAACTATGAATTTCCATGCATTTTGGGGTATAGTTGATTTTTGTTCAAGCCTTAACTGCTGTCTTAAACCGGTAGGATTTGGAGGTGTGTGTGTGTATGTGCACACACACGGAGCCATGGAAAATCCTCCAAGATTATCTAATCTATCTACAGTTAATTGTGGTCTGAGTCACTTTTCGTGGTGATTAGAGACAACAGTGACCGTTTTGTTGCTAAAGAGCACAGCTTGTTTGTTTAAAGGTAGCAGCTTGTTAAGTTTGTTAATACTTAGTTTGTTTGGAACCTGAAGCACAAAGTCTTTTCTCCTCTGCCCCCGCCCCCCAGTTCCCCTCAGAAAGGGGAAAACAGCCATGCCCTGGACTCTGCATGAGATAGCAGTCTCTTTCCTAATTTCAAGGGCACTGCTGCAATGAACATACAGCCTGTCCCAGCTTCTGTTTTTATGCTACTTGGGTAGTGGGGGAAGAAAGGGGCTCTGTCTCTGTGTGTATGCGTTTGTGTGTGTTGAAATAGCTGCTTGTATATGTTGGATATGGGGCAGCGGGAGGTGGGAAAGAGGAAAGGAACTGTGAGGGCAGTTTACATTTAAGGGGGTGGTAAAGAAGTGGGGGAGATCTGCGGGCACTGGCAGTTTGTTTAAGGGGATGGAAAGCTATGGACACGGTGGCCATCACACCTCTAGGAGGAACCAGAATTGCTGACTAAAGCATATGTTTTTAAATGGCAGAACTTGGCATTTCTAGCACAGTGAACACATGTCCCAGAATGGCAGATATTGCCATCTTTCCAATATCTGCAACTGAAATGCTATGGACACAGTATGAAATCACACCTCTAGTAGGAACTAGCATCACTGACTAAAGCACACTGTCCCAAAGAATATGAGACTGATAAATTTCAAGCCTCAACATCCCTCAGTAGTCAGCAAACAGCTGTGAAAGCCATTGCCAAGGTCTGTGTTTCATCCCCCTCCAGTGGCTGGTTCACAGATAAACTAATAGTATTTGACCATGAGTGTTAGATGAAGTGCCAGAGGTCTGTTTCGTGGATCTAAGCAGGAGTTCCCAAAGTTTTGCCTGCTTTCCCCTACATGTAAGCATAGCAAATATCAATGAAGATCACAACCCCACTCTGATCTAAAGGTTCCAACCCTACTAATAAACATGTGGGGAACAGTATGGTCCACAGGATGGCAGTTCTATTTTGACAATTAGCCTTTTTTTCAACAGTTAAGGCTTCCCATGTAATCTCTGTTCATGATTATGATATAGTCTTTAATTACATATCCTTGCCTCAGTCAGTCTACAGGTTTGACTGCGTTCTAGGAATAAATCAGGAATGGGCAGTGAGGGAGTTTATCTGTAGAATTCCTGTTCCATTTGTTGGAGATGCTGGAAGTATGTGACAAATGAGACAGACAGATGATTTAACGCAGCTCAGTGACACCTTGGAGTAGTGGAATCTATCTCTACCTCAGAGTTCCTATATCATCCCAGTTACTTCACACTTAAATCAGCTATTCACAGATGGCATTTAACTAGGTTTGTCTCATTTTTTGGTACTTAGTTTGAGACGCCTGTGGCCTAATTTGCAAAAATGCCAAGTTTTCACAACTGTGAAGTATTAAAAACATGCCTGACTCTGTACATGGTCCCTGCCATGAGGAGACTGCCAACCAAATAATTTGGAAATTGAGATAAAATCCATCATCTTCGAGAGGCTTCTGGGCATGCGTGAGCAGTAGCTGCCTCTGCAAAACGCTCCAGACAGCCCAGACAGACTTCGCATAAAAAAGGTAAAAAATGTGGACTTGCAGCCCCTAATGGGAAAAAAACATAAAAAAAAGGGGAAAAAAACCACCCCTCAGGGAGCCAAAAGAAAGGGGCAGAGTGAGGCAAAAAGCGGCAAAAAACCACGAAGAAAAGAGAGAGGAGGGGCAGGGGATCAGGAGCAACCCCAGGAAGGCAGCATGGCTGAGTCACATGCAGCACAGCAGGGGGAACAGCGAGACTTTACAGCACAGTTCACAGGCTTAATGGAGGCAATAAACTCCACACTGATTCCACAAAGCAATGGGGGCTCCTAAACGAGAGCATACAGAAAGTAACCTCTGTGGTAGACTGTTTAAATAAGAAATTTGATGGAATGGCAGAAAGAGTTACAAGCCTAGAACAAAGAGTGGAAAGAAGAGAAATACAGCAGCAAAGATGGGAAGATAAGGTACAAGAGATGGAAAAAGCCCTAGGGGGAATACAGAGGAAAATGGAGGACATGGAAAATCGGGGAAGGAGGAATAACTTAAGAATTCAAGGAATCCCAGAGGGCATAGAAGCCCAGGGAGGCAGAGACTTGATCAGGAAAATCCTGAAA
>QEPC01014024.1:198735-209373 GCA_003113815.1 Sphenodon punctatus
CCGACACGCCTTTCAAGGGTTTATGGCCCTCTGTCGTCTCACGTTTAAGGTTCAGCCAGCTACCTATCAAACCGAGGAGCAAAGGGTAGCCTTTATAATTGGGAATTTAGGGGGTACGGCGCTGGAGTGGGCTACCACCCTCCTTAAAGGTGACAGCCCGCTCTTGGCCAAATACGAGGACTTCGTAAAAGAATTTGCATTTTTGTTCGACCACCCCCATCGAGCCCGAGATGCAGAAGCCCTTATCGTGACCCTCCGCCAAGGGAAAGGAGGGGTTTTAGAGTACATTACGCAGTTTCAACAATTGGCCCTGGAACTGCAGTGGCCCAACAGCGTTCTCAAGGTGATGTTCCGTAGGGGAGTGGGGGAGGAAATCAAAGACCAGTTAGCTTTGGTCGAAGCCCCCACAACCTGGGAAGCATTGGCAAACTTGTCCCTGCACATAGAAGAGCAATTATTAGAACGGAGACGAGAGAGGAGGCAGGAGCCCCGTCTAGCAGCCCTTAGACCCTTCCCGCTAATGAGCACCCCCAAGACCCCCGATCCCGAACCAATGCAGTTGGGGGCCTCGCGGGGCCCCCTGTCAAAGGAAGAGCGGGAGCGACGAAGAGCTTCCCGCTCTTGCTTCTATTGCGGGGAACCTTCCCACTTCATTGGGGAGTGCCCGGCATTACCTCCGTATCGGCGCGAGGCGGGAAATGCCCGGGGCCGAGGTGGGCAGGGGCCGCCTCGTCCCACGAGCTCCTAAAAATCCCCTGTAGCCTCGCCCCCCAAGGCCCCCATTTTCGCATCCCGATAACCCTGAGCCTGCCCCCCCGGGGGTCGTTGGTCGTCTGGGCCTTGGTGGACTCAGGGGCTTCAGGAAACTTTATAGATGGCCACCTTATTACCAAATGGTCTGTCCCTACCCAACCCAAGACACTTCCGGAAGCGGTGCACTCCATTGATGGCTTGCCCCTGGTCTCGGGACCGGTGACCTTGTGCACCGTCCCCTTGGAGTGTGCCATTGGGGCTCACTATGAGCAACTATCCTTTGATATAGTGTGTACCCCCCTGTTCCAAGTGGTCCTAGGTGCGCCCTGGCTCCAGCGGCATGACCCGCGCATAGTGTGGTCCACCAAACATCTTTGGTTCGAGGCTCCCTCCTGCATTCAAGGATGTCTTCGCCCCAACCCCTTTGCGACGGGATGTACGATGGCCCGGCCGATCCAAAGTGAAGGAGAGACCGGGCTACCTGCAGCCTACCAAGATCTTCGAGATGTGTTTAGCAAGGCACAAGCAACGGAATTACCCCCACGACGATCGTACGACTGCCCCATCGATTTAGTGCCCGGGGCCGAGCCACCATTTGGGCGTATCTACGCTCTGGCAGGCCCAGAGTTGCAGACTTTGCGGGAATACTTGGATGAGAGTTTACGACAGGGGTTTATTCGGCACTCCACTTCCCCAGCCGGAGCCCCAGTCTTCTTCGTAACCAAAAAAGATGGAGGATTGCGACCTTGCGTGGATTACCGAGGACTCAATAGTATGACCATCAAGAACAGGTACCCTCTTCCCCTCATCCCGGAACTTCTCGACCGATTGCAGGGGGCTCGGCTGTTCACGAAGTTAGACTTAAGGGGGGCATACAATTTGTTACGGGTGCGAGAGGGCGACGAATGGAAAACCGCCTTCCGCACGCGCTATGGGCTGTTCGAGTATTGTGTCATGCCTTTCGGGTTGGCAAATGCCCCCGCAACCTTCCAGCATCTGATTAATGACATTTTCCGAGATATTCTGGACATTTATGTTATCGCGTATCTGGATGACATCCTTATATATTCATCGTCCCTGGAAGAACATATCCAACACGTGCGGGAAGTTTTGCAACGACTATGAGCCAATAAATTATATTGTAAAAGGGAGAAGTGTTTCTTTCACCTAACAACGGTCAGCTTCCTAGGGTTCATTATCAGTCCCAACGGGGTAATGATGGACCCCCAAAAGGTGAAGGCCCTACAAGACTGGCCCCCACCAAAGGCCGTGAAACCCCTACAGCGTTTTTTAGGTAGTGCAAATTACTACCGCCACTATATTCCTAATTATGCGGAAATTACCGCCTCCTTGACCCAACTGTTGAAAAAACAACAAGTCTACCACTGGGGAAAGGAACAGCAGTGGAGCTTCGACTTCTTGAAACGAGCCTTTACCACCGCCCCGTTGTTACAGCACCCAGATTTCGAGAAACCCTTCTGCGTAGAAGTGGACGCGTCAGGACGAGCCATAGGGGCAGTGCTCCTGCAATCCACCAACAGCGCCCGCACCTCCCTCCCATGCGCCTACTATTCACGGCAGCTCACCCCAGCCGAACGCAACTACTCTATTTTGGACCGTGAACTCCTGGCCATTAAGGCCGCCTTTGAGACATGGAGGCACTACTTGGAGGGGGCACGACACCCTGTTACCGTAGTCACCGACCACAAAAACCTCACGTTCTTACAAACCGCCCACATCGCCAATGCCCGGCATGCCCGGTGGGCCTTGTTTTTTGCTCGTTTCGATTTCCGGATCCGCTATCGGCCCAGCCGACTTCACGTGCTAGCGGACGCCTTATCTCGTTATACCGAAGAACACCCCCAGGAACCACGGGTCCCCGAACGAATCCTAGAAGGACGAGCTTTTGCCGCAACATTCATGTCTCTGGACGGGCTCCGTGTAGCAACCCAACAAGAACTTCCCTCAGGGGAAGAATCCACGGAGACAACCCAAGACGGTCTGCAATGGCACGAAGGGAAGATAGTCGTACCCCCTTCCTGTCGCCCCCACGTGTTGTGGGCTCATCATGAAGGCCCGACGGCAGGGCACCCGGGAATCGAGAGAACACGACAACTACTTCAACGTTCCTTCTGGTGGCCGACCATGGGCAAGGACATCCGTCGACATGTAACCAGCTGTATCACCTGTGCGCAGACCAAGATCCCTCGATGTGCCCCGGCGGGTCCCCTACAAGTCCTCCCCCTGCCAAAGGGACCGTGGCAGCGGGTCGGACTGGACTTCGTTGTAGAATTACCGCCTTCACGTCACTATACTACCGTGTTAGTTGTGGTGGACCACCTTACCAAGATGGCCCATTTCATCGCCTGTAAGGGCTTGCCCTCCGCCAAACGTACAGCCCTTTTGTTTATTCGACATATTTTCAAACTACATGGGTGCCCCCGAGAAATCTTTAGCGACCGGGGGACCCAGTTTACGTCGCGATTCTGGAAGGCTCTTTTCCAGTCCCTTCATGTTACGCTCCACCCTACCACCGCCTATCATCCACAAGCAAACGGCCAGGTGGAGCGGGTGAACCAAAGTATGGAACAATACCTCCGGTGTTACATAAACTATCTTCAGGACGACTGGTTCACCTGGCTCCCCCTGGCCGAATTCACCTACAACAATGCCCCCAGTGCCTCACTGGGGAACTCTCCGTTTTTTCTCACATACGGCTTCCACCCCCAGTTGGGTACCATCGAAACCCCCTCTGTCATTGTTCCAGCAGCCGGAGCCATGGCCCACCGGATTCAAGAAGCTCAAGCGGTAGCTCGAGAGGTCCTACAGCAAGCCCGCCAACGATATAAAATCCAAGCAGACAAACACCGGCGGGAGGCGCCGCCCCTCCAACCAGGAGACTTAGTCTGGGTCGATCGGCGCAATTATCCTTCACCCCGTCCGGCCTCCAAGTTGGATGTCAAGTACATAAGACCCTTCCCCATCAGTCGTCAAGTCAACGAGGTGACCTACACAGTGCAGCTCCCTCCCAAACTCCGGATACACCCTACGTTTCACGTCTCGCTGTTGAAAAAAGAGCCAGCGCATCAGGACGCCCCTGGCTCTGCTCCAGGCCCAGCCACGGTTACGGCCGCCGGCCCCGAGTACGAAGTTCGAGCCATCCTTGATGCTAAACGACTCCGGGGCCGACTCCATTATCTAATCGACTGGGAGGGATATGGCCCCGCTGAGCGCTCATGGGAGCCGGCCCATCAAGTATCGGCCCCCCGCTTACTCCGGGCGTTCCACCTCCGACATCCCCATAAACCAGGACCCTTTTGGACCAGTGGCCGGCGGCCTCGGGGGGGGTACTGTCAGGGGTCAGGGGCGGCTGGGGGGCACGCGGGATAGAAGGGCGCTGCAGCGCCATTCCCATAGGGAATCCCGCGTGTCAGAAACAACAGCGGGGCCCGCCGACACAAGCCCCGCCCGCATTGCCAAGTCGGGCCCCGCCCCTGGCGACGCACGCACGCTCCGGAGACGTCCCAGGGCGGGGAGCCACACCCCCGCGCGTCACACAGAGCGTAGGACTGCCTCCGCCCCTGGTGCGACGCTCGGAGCGATTGCGTGCGCGCACGGGGGCGGGGCTGGAGGGATAAGAACCAGCGCCGCCAGGAAGTCGGCGCTGGTGATTTGGGAAACCGGCCTGAGCGACTTGAGCCTTACGGCGATTTGATTGGAGTGACTTTGACGAGTGTGGAGTGTGTGCGAAGCCCCGTGAGTCTGTGTTGTTCCCCCCCCTGCCTTCCTGGTGTGCCGTGTTAGCGAGTGGTGAGTCAGCGTGCGTGTCCCGTCCTGCCCGTTCCCCCCTCCCTGACTTCTGGCTTGTGGAACCTTTGCTCGTGAGTTGAGTGCCCTCATCCCCTCTCCTGTGGGGCCCCCTGCACTCCCCTTCCCAGGTGTATCCCTTCCCTTCCTTCCTACCCCCCGTGCCTAGTGAAGCTGTGGGCATGCGTCTGGGGGGCAGACCCTGGAAACCCCAACTCAGTGGCGCCCTATGATGATAGAGGCCTGTTCTCCTTAATTGGAGGTTACGGCCACACTTCTATCCTGACGGGCATTAGTCCACGAGCGTTCCTAGCCCTGTGTGGGGTGACCGTGGGCAGTGTGCGAGTGGGAACCCACCTGTGTGACCCCCCCCGTGACAAGATGGTATACTACGCCAGTAGAAATCAATAGAATAAAAGCAACTTACCCCCCAACTTGCTGGCGGGGATGCAGGGAGAGAGGTACATACCTACACGCATGGTGGAGCTGCCCAAAAGTGGCCGAATTCTGGAATAAAGTATGGAAGGTTATTAGGGGGTCGTTAAATATACCATTGCCTTTTAAGCCAGAAATTGCCTTGCTGGGAATATACCCAGAAAAAGAGATAACCAAACAACAGAAGAGGACATGTACAAACCTGATTCTGGCGGCAATCCACACCATTGCAAGGACTTGGAAATATGCGAAAGGGCTCACACGACAAGCATGGTTGCAGAGACTATGGCACTGCTTATCGATGGAACGGATCACAGCCAGCCTTGAAGATAACCTAGATAAATTCTATAAAGACTGGGACCAATGCTGGACAGTACTGACAAAAAAGATAAAGATGGAACAGTTCACACACTCGACTTGCCTAAGTAAAATATACTGAAAGGGGAGGGAGGGGAAGGGAGGCAGAAGGGGGGAAAGAGGGTGGGAAAGGGAACGTATACTGGGGGAAGGAAGGGAGGGGACGGGGAGGCAGGGTGGAGAGGGGAGAGAGGTGGGGAAGGGGGAATAAATGTAATATTCTGATTGGAATGTGATATTATATTGTTAAAGTTAAAATAAAAAGAAATATATACCAAAGAAAAAAGAAGAAAAAAAAAGATAAAATCCATCTTCATTAGCATAGGGTCATTAAACTATATGTGAATTTCAGAAGAAGTGTACTGATACTTTAAAAAAGGCAATACAAGTTACTACTGTAAATGTAGCTCAAGTGAGGTATTTTCCCTGATGGTGCTCCTGTGAAGATGGCAGTGGGCTATTTCAAACCATGTACTAAAACAGCAACCATACACATTTAGCCTGACTGACTTTTTAGACTAAGGGTGTTTTTAAACGAGCAGCATGGGAGGGAGGAGTCAGTGGTGTGGCTGCAGGGTACCCATATATGCAACGTGCATTGGGAACAGTTCAAGTGAATGTCTCCAAGCATGACTTTACCATCCATGGTGGTGGCCACGCTGACCTGCATGGTACACTCTGGATTTTTCAGGAGGGGTTGCTGTGTGGGTCATGGGAGTGTGCCTCCCCACGCACCACCATCACACAAACAGTTGGACACCTGGACAGTGGGGGCCATGTGTGGATGAGGACGTGCCTCGTTTAAAAACACCTTAAGAGCAACAACAAAGTAAAATTGTATTGGGGCACAGCCCTGAGCCTCTGCAACTGGATGGTGGCAGCTTGTTCTCTTGTGCCACCGCCTGACTTAAGGGTTCAGGGCTGTACCCTGACAAATAGAACAAAAGTAGACAGAGACTGTATATGGGAGTCTTTCCTCACTGATAACATTTTTTAACTGTGCTTCTCAGAATAGCAGATGCCCCTAAAAGGAATTCAAATGTTCAGTACAAAAAAGATCTTAGCTATGACAAAGAGATACTTGCACGCAACAGGTTCAAGGAGTCTGTCAAACAGGTCCTCTGTAACTAGTAGACACTAGAAAATTTGAGCCTCTGTGACTTATCCTAGTACAGCCCAAAATAAAATCTAGGTCTCAAGATCCATGTCCTAGCTCCAATCATGCTGGCTTGAACGGCGTAGCCTATGCTAGGAACTCATGTGCAATTTGCACACACTTTGCATCAAAGTTTTATACTTTATTTAATTTCTGATGAGTTATGGTCATCTCCAGCCTCAGGCTAATTATGCTCTTGTGCCTATTATGATCTTGTGTCATATAGTCTTCTGGTAAGGAAACCATTGTACACAATTTCATCCCCAGTGCCACATTAACTGGGACAGTCTCTAGCAACAACTTCATTCTGGAAGTAAGATGGGCAAAGGCAATAGTTGTTGTTGTTATTATTAGCAAGCATTTATATACTGCGAGCAATGTACCTGGTGCTTTACAAAGTAATGGAATAGACACAGTCCCTGCCCTGGGGAAGGGGAATAGAGGGAGAGACAAGGAGTGTAACATTCACAAAGATGAGAGGTCCCAGGTGCACGTGCTTGGCTTGGTTACATCGAGAATGATAGCTGGCTGGTCTGTGTGGTCAGGATATGAGTACACAGACCTCAGGTAATAGATTGTACTGAAGGGAGGGTATCAGCAGGAGTTAGGTGAGGGGAGTGGGGAGTTGGGGAGGGCAGAGTGGAAGAGGTGGGTCTTGAGGAGGGATTTGAAGGTACAAAGAGAGCGGGTGAGGCAGAGCTGGGCAGGGAAGGAGTTCCAGGCATGGAGGGCAGCTAGGGAGAAGGGACGAAGGCGGTTAGGGGAGCAAGGGAGGTGTGCGAGGGTGAGAGAGGAGACAGTTTATGGACTGGAGTACGGAGGGAAATTAATGCAGAGAGGTAGGGTGGAGCAAGGTTGTGCTTTATAGGTGAAGACTAGGAGCTTGTGCAGGATTCGTTCAGGAAGGGGGAGCCATTGAAGAGAGGAGAGGCTGCACGTGGTCGAAGCGATGGGTGAGGTGGATGACCCTGGCAACAGAGTTTTGGATGGAGAAAAGAGGAGAGCAGCGGAGACCAGTGAGAAGACGTTTACAGTAATCGAGGCGAGAGATGACTGGGGGTGAACAAGGGTTTTGGCAGAGGAGACTGAGAGAAAAGGACGAATCTTAGCAATGTTATGGAGGGAGAAGCGACAGGATTTGGCAACAAAGTCGATATAGGGTTTAAAAGAAAGGGGTGAGTCAAAGAGGAAGCCTAAGCTGCGTGCTTGGGGGACGGGAAGGATGGTGATAACGATCGACAGGGAAGAGGGAGAGGAAGAATGATGGGGGGAGATAAGGAGTCCAGTTTTAGCCATGTTGGGGCTTTGGGTAAGGGCTTCAATCTGTCCAAATCTGGAACAAATCAAAGAAAAACAAAGAAGTTAGGACACTTTGAAAAGGTTGAGGAAAAAGCTTTTTCTCTGGCACTTTACAGAAAACAAGATAGACACGGTCCCTGCCCGAGAGCTTACAATCTAAAGACGGGGAGGGGAGACAGGGAAGAGGGAACAGAGGGAGAGACAAGGGATGCGACATTCATGAGGATGTGAGAACTCAGGTACATGTTCTTGGCTTGGTTACAGTAAAGTAAAATTTTAAACTCCCCATTTAGGCTATGGATAGAACGTGTCCTCTGGCAGGGGAGGAGCCTTGGAAATGGACAAGTTTCCTCCTAGCAAGCCTTTCTCCACAATCACTGCCCCCTTGTCAGCAGCCTGGGGAGGAACTAACACTGCCCCCCACCCACCTACTTGGCTCTCGCTCTTCCCTACTACTACTTATCGTTTCTGTAGCGCTGCTAGGCATACGTAGCTCTTCAGAGTCAGACTTTCAGAGACAGGTCCCTGCCCAGCGGGCTTACAATTGAATATGGACAACGGTGAAGGAAAACACAGGGACAGAAAGACGCACAAACATTCCCGTTTACAGATGGGGAATAGAGGCTGAGAGACTGTGACTTGCCGAAGGCAAGTGAATTCATGGCTAGGACAGGATTTGAACCTGGTTTCCCAGGTCCAAGTCGAGCACCTTCTCCACTATACTACACTGGTTCTCTAGACAGATTGTGACTTGCCCAAGGCTACCCAGTGAGTTCATGGCTAGGGCAGGATTTGAACCTGGTTTCCCAGGTCCAAGTCGAGCACCTTCTCCACTATACTACACTGGTTCTCTAGACAGATTGTGACTTGCCCAAGGCTACCCAGTGAGTTCATGGCTAGGGCAGGATTTGAACCTGGTTTCCCAGGTCCAAGTCCAGCACCTTATCCAATACACCATACTGGCTCTCTAACCTCTGCTTCATTCTCCCCAGAAGAACTCACCGCTGCCTCCATCACCGCTGCCACAACCAGCACCAAGTCACCAGCACTAGGGTGCCTCCTTCACTGCTGCTGCGGTGTTTGAAGGGACTGTGGCGCTGCACGCATGGGGACCAGCAGAGCATGTTCCCTGTCTGGCATGCTGGGACTACATTTCCCAGCATGCCAGGTGTAGTCCCAGCAAGCCAGATAGGGAACATGGTGCTGGCCTCAGTGCGCACACGTGTTGCGCTGTGGGTCCTTTGAACACTGCACTGGCAGAGGAGGAGGCACTCTGGTGCCGCAAGTGCTGGCAGCCTGGTGCTCCTTCTGTGGGCGGTGTGGGAGGCGGTGTAGGTGCCATGGAGCTGCCAGTGGTGAGTCTTTCCGGGGGTGGGGGTGGTGTTGTGGGAGTCCTGTGTCTGTGTGTGTATTTCTGGTTGTGTGTGAGAGTAGTGGTGGGTTGTATATCTTTGTGAGGGGGGGGGAGATAGTGCTGGCAAGTGTGTGTGTAGCTATATACAAATATATATAATCTCTCCCTGCTTTCTTGGAGAGCGATAGAAACAGGAGGCAGGCAATTTGCTAGCTTAGACATCTGCAGCTTAACAGCTCCTGGCAGCCTTACACCCACAAATAGCTCTCCCCTCTCTCTGCTTTTTACTACATACAATGTAACACACACATTCAGCCATCTCATGACCGCTATTGATCTTGAGTAGGGCTGCACCAAATAGGCCATCCGGGTACTCGGATCGAGTTCCAAGTACCGAAACCGGGTACTCGGCCAAAACTCTGAACTTTTTCAAAGGACCCGGAGTTCGGCATTCGGAACTCCGAACCTCGAAAAACCCAGAACTCAGAACTGTGGGAACTCTTAACAGCTTGGTGCTGAGTTGGCGCGTGGTGTCACGTGTGAAGACTGTGGCCGTTTAATTGCCTAGCCAGTCAAGGTGCTCAACAGTGCATCCACCCCTTCCTCCCCCCCTCCCTCCCATACAGTATATAAGGGGCTGCAATTCAGCAGTCTCTTTGTGGCGTGGGAAGGAGAAGGAAGGACTGGTGGGAATATAAATAAATAGATATATAGTGCACTAGCTCGTACGTACACACACACACACACACACACACACACACACACACACACACACAGTATACATACGTTTGGAGAGGAAATAGGGTAGGAATTGGGAGGGAATAGGGTGGATAGGTTTAGGAGTAGTGTATATAGGATAGATACATACATAAATAGATATATAGGAATAGATATAGCATAATAGATAATAGTATATAGGAATTGTTAGGATTTAGGATATAAAATTTTCACCTAGGATATATTTAGTTTAGTATATGGCATGGCAGAGCCCCAGGGCCAGGATGGCCCCAGGAGAATAGTGGAGGAGGAGAAGATCCAGCTGGTGTAGGGAGGCCTCTCGGGGGATGTCGCTGTCTGACAGCTGCTGTAGCACCGAGGTGGTGTGCAGTATGGGAGCATTTCTCCCAGCCCCCTGGTGTGCCCGCCACTGCTGCTCTCTTTAGCCACTGCAACAGGTAGGTGTGGCATGTGGGGCAGAGCAGCACCACCATGTCACGGGTTGGAGGTCCGCACCCCCACTTTACCGGGTTTGAGTGACTCAGTTTCCCTCGCGTACAGCCCACTTGAATCAGTTTTTCTCTCTGGCTGATTCAAGCCTGCCTCAGGGACAACCCCTTTTGTCACCCAAGGGCCTGATCCTTCCCGTTTACAGACTCTTTAATCTCTGGGTTTGCAAGAGCTTGAGAACTCTTGTTGCTCACTTGTGTTCCAATGTTAGACACAGACACTTCTTCATAAAGATAAGAAGTCAGTTTAG
>QEPC01014024.1:221670-254936 GCA_003113815.1 Sphenodon punctatus
TACCCGGAATCCGGTACCCAGACCGGATTACTGGGTCGAATCCGATAATGCCGGTACGCCCGGTACCGGCATTATCGGATACCGGATTTACCGGTTTTCCCGCCCCTAACAGATAGGAATGCGTTATTGGTTATGTTATTTTGCTTTCTGCACTCTTGAGTATAATCTTGTACTGCATGCTTATTCACGATTTATTCATTAAACTTCCTTTTACTGAACTTCGTATGGTCCAGTGGAATTGCTAATCGTAACATTGGCGAGACACAATTTGGGGTTAATTCTGTGTTTACAAACACAGATGAACCTAGAGAGAAAGAGACTGTGCTGGGAAACTGTGACTGAAAAGGTGATAAGAAGGTTCACCCGTTGCAGGCTCAATCAATTCTGGAGAGAGAGCTGATCCAGTGAGAGTTGCAAGCCAGGGAAACTGAGTCATGACAGCCTAGAGTGGGATAGTGAGCCCCAATCCCATGACACCAGCCCAGCAGACATAATTGTAACACCCACAAGAAAGAAACCAGACATTAACCCCCCTCATCCCCCACAAAAAGCCTCCATTGTGGCTGCCCAGTGCCCACCTATGTAAGGCAAGGCCCCTCCCCCCACACCATATTATTTTAACCAGAAATTATTATTATTATTATTATTATAAACATTTATATAGCGCCAGTCGTGTGGCCTGGTGCTGTACAGAACATAGAATTAGACGTGGTCCCTGCCTGTGGCTTACAATCTAAAAGACAAAAAGTGGGGGGGAGACCGGGAGAGGGTACAGTGGAAGAGACAGGGGAGAAGACAAACAAACATTCAAGCAGATGCGAAGTCTCAGGTGCGTATGCTTGGCTTGGTTTAAGTATATTTCCCCTGTTCCCCTGCTCTCAGTGGTCAGTCACATCTTGGCAAAACCACAGACAAAGTACAGTCACAATGCTCTCAAACACCACAGCAAAGTGATTCCTCTCTGGCCTCCTATGGTGCCAACTTGCCAACAAGAAGTGCAAGAAGCAACAGCACCCACTTTAAGTATATTAGGCACTGGTGGCAAGGCAACCCCTGGCATTGCCCCTAGTATATGGACAGCCCAGGTCAGGGTAAGTAGAGCTAGGCAGGTCTCTCTGGCCACCATGGTGCCAAGCAGTGCAAGCAGCAGGCAGCAGTGGCACCTGCTTATTTTTTTTAAAAGGCATGGTATTGGTGTGGCACTGGTAAGTTGGACAACCCAGACAAGGGAAAGTGGAGCAAGGCAAAGATTCCTCTGGCCTCCATAGTGCCAAGCAACAGTGTGGCACCCATTATTATTATTTTTAAAAAAATCATGACATGGTGGAAACAAGTAACCCCCGTCCCCCAGTATTGCCCCTATGGCCTGGCTAGGCACTGTCCCCCTCCCCCCCCAGCCGATTACTTATAGATCAGCAGTGTAGCACACAGCCAGATTCACCAAAGAGAATGGAAAATGGCTGTACAGCCACTTTTATTTTGCCCCTGCCAGCCAATCAAAATCTGTCCTGTGGTTTGTCCATCACTCAACTGTCCCCTCACATACCCCCCCCTTCTACAAATATGGAATTAAGTTTTGTTTCCTAGCTCAGAGAAGCTAGGATTAACTGTCTGGGTCACTCCAGCAAATTCAGTCGAGGTTTCCAGGGATCGGCCTTGATACTCAGAACTTGGAATTTGGAACTGGGGAACAGAATCCCCGGTGAATTCTGAAGTTTTCTGAGGACCGATTTCAGCACTAATCTTAAACAATAAGGAAGAGTTTTTCAGCAGTGTAAACATGGTGGAAAACTTGGGTGGATGTCACGATGAAATGACTGAGTACATGATACTCAGAAAAGGAGAGAGCGTACGCAACAGGATGAGGTTGTTTGTTGGTATTTATTACTATCATCCATCATCAGATTTTGCGGCTCACATGGTATTACAGGACAAGACGGTTGTCTAATCACTGAGCTCCTCAGTGCCGTACACTATTTTTACATCCTGTCAGCATCACAGTATTTTTTTGTTTTATTTTTTAGTTCATTCTTTGCTTTAAATCAGAAAATTCCATTTTTATTTACACAGATGTCATTAGTAGACTTGGAGGTGAAATCTAAAGGACTCCCCTGTGCTTTGCTTCACTACAAGGAGGAATGGATAATTCACTGGGGAAGGCGCCTTCCTAGACTGCACAATACCTATCAAGACTGTCCTTAGAATCTGTGGGGCCCAGGGGGAAAATAAAATGTGAGGCCCCAATAGGGTTGCCAGGTTTCCCTTTTTTGGCAGGAAACTCATTTGGAGGGACAGGGTCTGAAAAAACATTCTTCCCTCCATATGGTCAGGAGGGACACTCAAATCAAATCTTTATTGGCTTGACCCTAGGTCTTCGGAGGGATGCTTGAAATCCCCATCCCCAGATCTCTCTGCCTGCTGCTGTTGGTCTGTGATTTCCCCTGCAGTTCAGGCAAGCTGGTGCCAGGGGGCAGCAGAGAGCAGCCAGGGTCTTTGCACTTTGCACTGCAGAGGCATTCCTCCTTCTCCATAAACAAATGGCTGCAGCATGAAGCCATGGAAACTCCTCCAAGATTTTCTCCTGTTCCTCACCTCTCAGTGTTCAGCTGTGCTGCTTCAGTTAGAGATGAGCATCAGCAACTGCCGCTGGAGAAACTCCTCAGCGCTGGGAAGCAGGATGGCTTCTATGAACACTGGGGCGAGCCCAGGAAATCAACCCCAAGCAGAGAGCTTGTAGAGAGAGTGTGTAACCCCTAAAGTCCAGACACTGCAAACAGTCAGAGCTTAGTAATACACAATCTTAAGCCTCAAGCACTTTGGAGAGCTTAGGGTTCCGGCTTCCAAAACCTCCCCTTCTAGCAATCCTGCATCCACTAAGGTGTTTTAGGGCACTCTGTCTGCAAAAGGCTTTGTGCAGTCTAAAAACAAACCCTTCCTCCAGGGCATAAATATCAGGACAGATTCCACCCTGGGTCTGTGGGATCACTTTCCTTTTTAATGCTGGTTTTCTTCCTCTCCAATTCCTAGCTATTCTCCTTATTTTGAGTTTGTCTTCAAACTAAGAGAGACCTGAGCTAGGAGGGACTGCGCATGCGCGGCTAGGGGTGGCACGCGCGCTGCTGAGCTCCGTCCCGGCCTTCCCGAACCAGCCAAGACACGCCGCACAAAAAAGCCCCAAAAATCAAAGAATAAGAAGCATGAGCTGCAGGACAAAAAATAACAAGCAGCCAATGCAAAAAAATTCCCTAGAGCAGTTCGTGAGAACTGCGAGAGTGGAGAGAGGGGAAGAGGCGGCTGATCAAGCGGCAGACAAGATGGCGGCCCGCAGCAGGAGAGAGGAGAAAGCAGAGGGAGGTATGGAGGAACCCCTGCAACAAATGATTCAGTTATTAACTGAATTTAAAGAAGATATGAAAAAAGAGCTGGGCATAGCGCAGAAGGCGAGAGATAGACTGGGAACTCAAATAAACAAACTGCAGAGCTCAGTGGATAAAGGTAACAATAAACTGGAGGAGCTAGCAGGGAAAATCACTGCAGCTGAAGACAGAATAGCAGGGGTGGAAGAACAGCTACTGGGAGTGGTAGAACAAAAGAAAGCCTGTAATGAAAATGCCTTGAAATGTATGAGCAAAATTGAAGACCTAGAAAATAGGTCCAGGAGGAATAACTTGAGGATTTTTGGAGTGGCTGAAGGGGCAGGACAAGGATCAATTACTGATCTGGTAAAACAGATTGTTAGAGAAAACTTCCCTGAAGCCAGCCACTTACATGAGATTGAGATAGAGAGAGCCCACAGGGCACTGAGAGCAAAACCAAAAGAAGGAGAACAGCCAAGGCCCATTATAATAAACCTATTGAAATTTACACAGAAAGAGGAGTTACTATTTCAAGCAAGGAAAGCAGCCCAGCTGAAATTTGAAGATAAAAACATTAGGATAACTCCGGATTACGCACCAGAGACAATGGAGAAAAGAAGAAGCTGGGGCAAATACTTTGGGACACTACGTGAAATGAAGGCAGAACCACATTTACTATTCCCAGCTAAAATGGCGATTTTATGGAATGGGCGTAGAAGAGTATTTACTGATAAGGAAGAGTTAGAGGGCTTTATACTAAAGCACAAAGCAGAAGGAAGATGAAAAATTTGTGAAAAGCTCAAAGGTTCAATGCGGGGTAATTAAGAATTTAAGTTATTAAGAATGGAAAATGCGTGTTTATAAAGAATTAATATATGGTGTGTGATGGTTAAACACACGATATAAGCAAAGGTTTACTGTTCGGGGGGAGGGAGGAGTGAGTTTTATTGTGTAACTGTTTATGTATAAGATAGAGAAAATGGATTTACTTGCAGTTGAGTCCTTCGTGGCAGGTAAAACAGAAATAATGGAGAGGGAAGAGGGAATGGTTGAGGCCACCCCTGTTGGGGTTAAGGGTGGCAGGAATGGGGAAAAGGTTGGGGGGGGAATGAAAGGGGGGGATGTATCGCAAGAATGGTTGAAACAAGGAAAACAAGAAGATAAGGTTTTCAATAGAGGAGAAGGTAATATAACTTAATGGGGGGGCTAAGATGCTTAACTTTAAATGTACAAGGGTTAAACACTCCAGTTAAAAGGAAAAGGGTTAAAAACTTTTTATTCGCACAAAAAATAGACCTATTCGGTCTACAAGAAACACACCTGCGTAAAACAGATGTTATGAGGTTCAAATGTAAAAAATACCCACATATATACGCTGCCTGCGCAACCACAAAAAAGAGAGGGGTCATGATTGGCTTCTCAGAAGAATGTGGGCTAGTAGTGAAAGCAGTCCATAGGGATGAGGAGGGCAGATTTCTGATGTTAACTGGGGAACTAAATGGGGGAGAAATATCCATAATTGCAATGTATGCCCCAAATACACAAACTAAAAAGTTTATTAAGCAAGGTTTAAAAGAGATACAAGAAAAAGCCAAAGGAGTGGTAATTATTCTTGGGGACCTGAATACGTATATGGAAGAATCAGATCACTCAAGGGGTAAAAGTAGGGAGACCTGGCAAAAACAAATCCAGCAGGAATGTAAAGACCAGCAATTATATGATTTGTGGAGAGAAATGAACCCAGGGAATAAGGAATACACATACTATTCAGCAAGACATAACATATACACACGAATTGATTATATTTTGGGAGACAGGGAGGCATTACAATGTGTTACAAGGTGCCAGATTCAACCGGTGGTCTTATCAGACCACTATGCGGTGATAGCTACATTCCAACTTACAGGACAGAAGGCAGAATATAAGAAAGGGAGATGGATATTCGACAAAGGATTACTTAAACTAAAGGAAGATAAAAAAAATATGATGGAACAGGTAGAGTGTTACTTCCAAGAAAACATAAACTCAGTAAGTTCAATGGGGGTTGTTTGGGAAGCAGGGAAAGCGGTATGGAGAGGACTACTCATTGCCCTGAAAGCAAGCATAATAAAAAAGAAAAGGGAGGAGGTAGGGAAAATATATGATAAATTACAAGAGATGGAGGCATG
Source organism: Sphenodon punctatus (assembly GCA_003113815.1). Lineage (NCBI taxonomy): Eukaryota > Metazoa > Chordata > Lepidosauria > Sphenodontia > Sphenodontidae > Sphenodon > Sphenodon punctatus. Next base: position 227,195 of record QEPC01014024.1, read on the forward strand.
TAATAAATTAAACCCACAGAAAAATACAGCCAGAGAGATACTAAAACTAAGAAGGGAGATTAATGTGATGGAAACAGATAAAACAGCACATCAATTAAGGAAAATTAAATGTTTTTACTTTGAGAATAACAACAGGGCGGGCAAAACTTTGGCAAGAATGGCAAAAAATCCGAGGAAAAGGACAATAATAAACTCAGTACAACAGAGAGATGGTAGGATAACTAGGGAAGAGCGAGAAATAAAAGAGGTCTTTACTGAGTTCTACCAAAAACTATACACTGCACAGGAACAGGATCTTGAAAAAACGAAGAAATTTATTAACTCTGTGGAGCTTCCAACATTAAACAAGGATCAAGCTAAATTTTTAAACTGCCCAATCACGAATGAGGAAATAGAAACCATTATCCAAACTCTCCCAAATAACAAGGCGGCGGGTCCTGACGGCTACCCTGCCGAGTTCTATAAGATGTTTAAGAGTCAAATAGTTCCAGTTTTAGGCCAAGTATACAATGATATCTTGCAAAAAGGGACCACACCCAAAGATTTTGGCCAAGCTCACATTTCACTAATTCTTAAAGCAGGTAGAGCCCCAGAACAACCAGCCAGTTACAGACCAATTTCTCTTTTAAATGTGGATTATAAAATATTCACTGGGATCTTGGCCAAGAGACTTAAAGATGTAGTACACAACCTGATTCATCCAGACCAGGCGGGATTCATCCCAAAGAGAAATGGGGCAGATAATATCAGAAGGGCAGTTAATCTAATACAACTAATAAAGGACAGGAATATGGAGGCACTAATAATTTCAGCCGATGCGGAGAAGGCTTTTGATCGCGTATCCATACCGTTTATGGTGCTGACATTAGAAAGAATGGGGGTGAAGGAGGACATATTAAGGGGTATTCTGGCTATTTATGAGACACCAGAATCAAAATTAATAATTAATGGTGACCTTTCAGAGCCTTTTAAGTTGGGAAGGGGAACCAGACAAGGATGCCCACTCTCGCCACTATTATTTGATATTGTGTTGGAAGTGCTGGCATGCGCACTTAGACAAGAGGAAAAAATAGCAGGTATTACAGTCAAGGAGACTGAACACAAGGTGGCGTTATATGCAGATGATGCCCTACTATTTATAGCTAAGCCAGAAGAATCACTGCCACCACTGCTGCAGTTGATAGAGGAGTTCAGCCAGGTATCGGGATACAAGATTAATCTAGATAAGTCAGTGGCCATGATATACGCGCCAAATAAACAAAGACAAAGCTTTTTAGAAAGAATGGTGCCCTTCCAGATCACAGACACAGGGATTAAATATTTAGGGATCAAATTAACGAAACTCCCAGAAAATTTGTATAAAGACAATTTCCCTGAGATGTTAACACAAATAGAGAGAGAGGCACAGGTTTGGAAAGGTCTGGCATGCTCGTGGATGGGTAGAAGCAATTTATTTAAAATGATAGCCTTACCGAAAATAGTGTACAAAATGACCTCGTTACCAATTGAATTGCCAGAGAGTTTTTTCAAGCAAGCAGAAAAAACACTGCAAAAATTAATCTGGAAGGATCAAAGACCAAGGATTGCAAAACATACATTATACCGCTCAAGAAGGAAGGGAGGATTAGGAGTTCCCAATATTAGGTTATATCATAAAGCGGCACAACTAGCCCCCATAAATAAGTGGTATTTTACACCAAATCAAAATAACTGGGTAGAAATAGAGAAGGAAAATTTAGGAATCAATTCCTTTTTGGATTTCATAGTGGATGAAGGTATAATTAATGGGAAAAAATGGAATAAACACCCATTTGCAAAGGGAGCTCTACAGGCTTGGAAGCAGATTCACAAAAAAATGAAAATAAAAATAACAGCCTCACCATATGCATCAATTGACAGGGTAAAACTTAAGGAAAAACATATAGCAGTCTCACTAAGAAGACAGCTCAGGGCCCATGGGATTACTAGAGCAGAACAGCTGTTTTCACCAGTGGGATTCAGGAATATAGAATACCTGGAGACAATGCTAAAAGAAAAGGTAGACTTCTTCCAACATGCTCAACTAAAAAGTTACTTCACACAGAGGTTTGATGTTCTTGATTTCCAAAGGAAACCAATGGGATTAGAAAAAACACTGCTCGATCATGAAATCAAGAGGGGAGCCCTTAGCAAAGTTTATGGAGTATTGCAGGAGGTGGAGTACAAGGAGGTACCGGGAATATGGAATAAATGGGAGAGGGATTTACAGATTAAACTAGACAAGACAGACAAGGAACAGGCCATACGTTATATATTTGACAAATTTAAATCTTTGGACACTCAGGATACTATCTTGAAGGTATTTTATAGATATTATATAACACCAAACAAAGAAAAACATTGGAACAAAAAAAGCACAGGGGCATGCTGGAGAGGATGTGGGAACCAGGGAACATTGGTTCATCACTGTTGGAGCTGCCCTTACATTTTAAAATTTTGGAGAGGGGTATGGAAATTTATACAGGAGGTAATAGGGGTAAATCTGCCCTTCATCCCAGAAGTGGTTATACTGGGACATTCATTGAACAAGTTAGCGGATGAAAATCAGGGAAAGGCAGCACGGGAGTGTTTGGTGACAGGATTGTATGCAATTGCAAAAAACTGGAAAGGAGAGATTAAGTCACTAAAACAGGATTGGGAAGCTAGAATGTGGAATAATGTAATTATGGAAAAGACCTTGGCAGAGGCAAATGATAATATACAAGAATTTGTAGACAAATGGACAGCAATATATGATGTACTCTGTGAGGAGCACACCAGAAGGAAGGGAACTCAACAACTGGAACTGTAGAAACACGGATCTCCCCCGCTTCAGACGAAGAATGGGGGAGCCCCAGAAAGCACAGACAAGATGGCTGAAGTATGGACTATAGAGAAACAAACGCGATACGGGTGGGTGGGAGGGAAGGGGGTTAGAAAGAAATGTTATAAGAGTTATTAGAATGATGGAAGAAATTGTGTATACATAGATATGGTGAAAGAATTAATAAAGCATTTGTAAAAATTAAAAAAAAAAAAAAAAGACCTGAGCTAGGTCTTCTCTCTTCAGCAGCCCCCTTCAAACTGAGCTCTTCAGCCCTTCTTATCCCAACTGGGCTAATTAGCCCCTATTTCAGGCTGGTTTTTTTTCTTCTCTTAAAGGGCCCATAGCCCCTATTAAGGTTTCCCTATTACAGTATAGTATGGAGATCTCCCTCCCTTTGTAATACTGTATTAGAACGACAATGGGAGTGTTAAGAATTGCTTGACATAATGAGAAACATGAGGAAAATCCATCTTGTGTTTTCAATTCTGGACTTCTATAGCCTTCAGTCCGTTTATTCGGACGTAGGGAGCGTTCTCCCTCGCATCCACCAGGAGGCAGCAAAGACTTTCCACTGGGCATGCGTAGGGAGCGCGCCCTCGCTTCCCCAGTCAAAAGTCTGCCTCTGATCCAGCAGGCTGCGCAGCAGGGGTGCTGTGCACCCCCACCGGACTTTCAGCTCATCCCTGTTTTATTTGGGGACCTACGACAGGATTTTCCAAGGAAGCCCCTTGGGACTGTGGACAATCTTCTTCCCGGTGCCGGCCCCCGAATATGGCCCCGGCTCCCAGAGGGCAGGGTTCGACCCCCGGGTATGACCCGACCAGCGTCTCGCCTGGGATGGCGGAAACCGCCAAACGCAGGGCAGCCGCCCGCAAAGTGGCTGCACGCCACGAGACTGCATCCCCGGGGCGCAAAACTGAAAACGCACCAGATCCCCTCGCTCAGGCCGCAGCTCCCGCTTCACAGTTAGAGGAGCTATGCGGAGCCCTGGAGGACAGGCGCACAGCGGCGAGCACCGAGCAAGCAGAGGAGATGGAGGAGGCAGAATCCTCTGCCTCCTCGCAAGTAAGAGGGGAACAGTCAATGGAGTCCTTTCGGAGGCTCCAGATGGACGCGCTCAGGTCTATGATGGGGGTCCTGGCGCGTATTGAAACTAATCAAAGGAGGGCTCAGGAAAAAAAAGCACCCTCCCCCCAAGCCCGCCTTCAAGGGAAACACAAAAAGGGCGGGAAAAGGAAAACAGAAAGCCCTTAAGCCAGCCCACAGGCCTACTATTAGGGAACTGCTTGGATCCTCTTCTGAGGAAAATGGGGATGATTCCCCCTCTGAGGAGGGCGAACTTCTAGTGTCCTCAACCGAGTCTGAACACACACACCCCGCAGCCCCCGCGTAAGAAACGCCGGGCCCAAGAGTATTCCAAGTCCCCCCTCCTCCTGCCACTTTCTCCTCAGTGGCTTCTGATAAAGGAGGGGAGGGGTAGGGTGCCCTCCTCGGGGACAGACAACCAGGCCACCCCGGAATGGGAGGACATTCTGGCTAAGGGGCCTAAGGAAGTGGGCAGGGAGCTCCCCACAAAACAGGGTCCCAAACTCCTTCGCAGAGCACGAGTACTAACAATAACTCCTAGCACCCCAAAGAAAAAGGAATCTGAGTCTTCCTCGGACGAGGAGGAATCAGACAGGGAGTACATTCCCAGGCTGCAGAGCAGCGGTAAAGGAGTCACTCTGGACTGGGCTTTTGAAAGAATAATTAAGGCCCAGTGGAAACACCCTACTAAAGCAACCAAACTGTCTAAAATCCAGCAGTCCTTGTACTCCTTCGCCAAACAGAGTGACGCTATTTTCAGGCCCCCCAAGGTGGATTCAGCTGCCGTCTCCCTAGCCCACCACTCAGTTTCCCCCTCTTCGGAGGACCTGTTACCTAAAGACCCCACAGATAAGGGCATTGAAGTAGGGCTCCGTAAGAGTTACGAGGCGCTGTCCCACACCCTACAGATAGCTACCACCGCTTCTTACACAGCCAGGGCCATCATGAAGTGGTTTAAGCTGGCCAAAGACCCGAACATCTCGGCAGCGCTATCCTGGAAACTGGCTGCTAATGTCACCCTAGCTCACGCCTTTCTTATGGATGCCTCTATGGACATTGTTACCTGGGCAGCCCGAGGTATGGCGGCTAACATAGTGGCATGCCACCGCCTATGGTGAGCCAATTCACACGCTAAGAGCATGCTGGTCAATAGCAGGTTTAAAGGGGAGAAACTGTTTGGCTCTGCCTTAGACAAGGCCCTCGCTGAGGCCTCTAATAAGGAGAAAAAGCATTCCCTTAATCAGGTCCAGACATTTAAAACCCTTTTTTGACCCTTTCAGAGAACCAGCCAGGGTCACAAGTGTACCTTCTCTTCTTATAATTCCTGGAACACACAACAGCGAGGCAGAGGACACGGGGGCCGAGGATCCAGACCCAACAGGCCAGTGACACAGGCTGCCTACAACAGACGCTCTGGATCCCTGTCTCGCAAACAAGAATCCTGACTCCTTAGTCTCTTCCTCCCCCGACTCCTACCGTCTAGGAGGAAGACTACTTCACTTTGCCCAACAGTGGAAGCAGTCAGAGACCGGCACTTGGGCGCTTCAGACAGTCACTCACGGTTACTCCATAGAGCTCAAACGCTGACCGAGGGAGTTCTTCCGCATTTCCCCCCTTTCAGGCAACCTTTACAAACGCGCATCAATGCAATCCGAGATCAACAGGCTGCATGACATGGGGCTATAGAAAGAGTGCTGTGGCACAAGAAGGGGAAGGACCTATACTCCATCCTGTTTCTAGTGCAAAAGAAATCCGGAGAATGGTGAGCCGTCTTGGACCTGAAACGCCTCAACAAATACGTCAAAACCCAGAGGTTCAAAATGGAAACCCTGACATCCATCTCAATGGCAATATCCAAGAACGACTGGCTCTCCTCCCTGGATCTGAAGGACGCGTACCTACACATACCCATTCTTCCTGCACACCGACGATGGCTCCGCTTTGTGTACAACAGCCAACACTGGCAATACCGAGCCCTCCCCTTCGTCCTCGCCTCAGCTCCCCGGACGTTCACGAAGCTGCTAATTCCACTTATCGTGAACCTCCGGCTCCGCGGAGTGGCAGTTTCCCTACCTAGACGACATCTTAGTCCGGGCGACATCCCAGGAGTTTGCTCAGACACATCTCCAACTCACCGTCTTCTATCTAGAAAAACACGGCTTTCAGATAAATTATCTCAAGAGTCACTTAATACCCTCCCAGCACCTCGAACACCTGGGGATTGTGTTCCATACTCAACTGGACAGAATATTCATACCTCCGGGTCGACAACACAAAATCAGGAGCCTGATTGCTGTGATACGGGCTCAAAAGCAGACCCCTCTCCGAACACTAGCGTCACTACTCGGGTGCATGATATCATGCATACGTCACCTTCACTGGGCCCGCTTCCACACTTGCAGTCTCCAGCAGCTCCTTCAAACCTGGCAGGAGCAGATAACCAACAACTGTCCGATGTCCATTCCTATACCTACAGAGACACTACACTCATTCACCTGGTGGGAGGACCCACTCAGATTTCAGGAGGGGGTCCCACTCTCAGAACCGCACACGACAGTCCTGACCACAAACGCCAGTCTCTCAGGCTGGGGAGCCCATATAGGCACCAGCTTCATCCAGGGAACCTGGTCAAGCAGGGACTCCAAGCACAGCATCAACTGGCTGGAGCTCAAAGCCATTCGCCTAGCCCTTCAACAACTCCAGTATCTAGTACAGGGCCGACACGTCTTGTTCACGGGCAACACCACAGCAATGGCTTACGTAAATCATCAAGGGGGCTCCCGATCCAAGAGTCTACACAAGGAAGCATCCCTACTGATGACCTGGGCGGAGAACTTCCTCATCTCCCTGACGGCCTTCCACATAAAGGGGACCGACAATGTACAGACCAACTGGCTGAGCCGCCAGACACTCGACTCCAGGGAGTGGACCCTCAGCCAAATGGCTTTCTAGAGGATTACTGAGGCATTCGGCATTCTGATCCTGGATCTCTTCGCCTCTCCATCCAACCACAAGCTGCCCCGCTTCTTCAGCAGGACTGCCCACCCCAAATCCGAGGCGACATCGGCCATGGTTTCCAGATCTTCTCGCCCTGTCACATGGGAACCGGCTCAATCTGCCGATCACACACGACCTTCTGTCACAAGGATCGGTCCTATACCAGCAGCCGGAGTTTTTGAGACTAACACCGTGGCTGTTGAAACCCTAGCGCTCCAGAACTTGGGGTACTCAGCCTCTGTCATACACACGCTGCTAGCTTCTAGACATGAATCAACCCACCGTATATACCAATGTTCCTGGTGAGTTTTTGTAAACTGGTGCAAAGATAAACAGATTCCTCCACAAGATCCATCAATGGGCCAAGTTCTCCAATTCTTACAGGAGGGACTGGACAAGGGGCTACACCCCAATACCCTCTCCAGACAATTGGCCGCAATTGACAGTACTTTAGGGGCCTCTGGTAGGCTGCGCCTCTCTTCCCACCACCACGTGAGGCAATTTATGAGAGCCGCCCGAAAAATCTCTCCACCAATAGTCCACAAGTTCCCTATTTGAAACCTCAACATAGTCCTTAAGGCCTTAACTGGTCCACCTTTCGAACCCCTTGATGTGATCTCTTTGTTCTTTCTCTCAATCAAGGTGACATTCCTAATAGCCATTACCTCGGCCCGGTGTATATCTGAAATTGGGGCCCTTTCAGCTGATCCCTCCTTCTGCACATTCCAAAGGGAATCAGTGCGTCTCAGACTAGATCCCTCCTTCATCCCCAAGGCTTCCTCCATTTTTCACCTGTCACAGGATGTCATACTTCCCTCCTTTTGCCCTAGTCTGTGCCACCCTCTAGAGAAGCTGTGGCATTCCCTGGACGTGCGCAGGGCCCTTAAAATCTATCTGCCACGTTCTGCTACGTTCAAACGCTCCTCTAGCCTGCTAGTGAGCTATCACCCTCGTCACAGGGGCAAAAAAACTTCTAAGTCTGTTATTGCGGGGTGGATTGCTACCTGTATTGCTGAGGCTTACAAGGCCTCTAGTCTCCAACCTCCCAATCCTATCCTGGCCCATTCAACTAGAGGGGCCGCGACTAATGCGGCCTTCAACTCTCATGCCCCAATTGATGAAATATGCAGGGCAGCCACATGGAAAACCCAGGCATTATAAAATACATACTCACCAATCTGCCGAGACTGCCTTCGGCAGGCGGATCCTCCAGGGGGTACTGGGTTCAGCCTAGATATTTCCCTCCCCTTCCGAATAAACAATACTGCTTTGGTAGCTCCCTACGTCCGAATAAACAGACTGAAGGCTATAGAAAGGGCAATTGGGATTTTTACCTGAGAATTGCCCTTCTGTAGCCTTGCAGGGAGTTTATTCAGCCCACCCGGGCTTTGTTCTGCTAGTTCTAATAAGTTCTGTTTAGTGTAACCTTGTTATTCTGTTTATATACCTCCTCGAAGTCGGGGAAGGGTTTGGTTTGTTATTTGTCTTCCAGCTCTGGATTCTTCAGGATTCTTCAACTCCTGGGGAAGCGAGGGAGCGCTCCCTATGCATGCCCAGTGGAAAGTCTTTGCTGCCTCTTGGTGGATGCGAGGGAGAACGCTCCCTACATCCGAATAAACTCCCTGCAAGGCTACAGAAGGGCAACTCTCAGGTAAGAATCCCAATTGCCCTTTCTAGCTGGTTGTCCAGACATGCACTTGTCCAGACATGCACTATCAAGTAGCTACTGTATGTTCCAGCAGCTACTCTACAGCAGGCAGAGAACGGGGCTTACCTTCAGTCTGGGGGTAGTGGTGGGACCCTGTTAACTGTGCTGCTATTCAGGCTCACGCTGCTGCTCTCAAGGTCTATATAGGTAAGCCCTGTCTCTTGCCTCTGGTGCCCTCCTCAGTACCAGGCATAACAGTAGTTGCAGTTAAGGACCTACTTCTCTGCAACGTTTGCGTGTTAATAACGAGGAGCAATTGCGTAGCAAATACGTAACGATTGTGAAGTCTGGTAACCCCCATTGGATCTGCTTGCTCAATTCCCTGTGTATCCACTCTGGGCAATATCCATGGGACAGGGGCCTATGCTGTTCTTCTGCAGGTGAGCCACCTTCTTTTCTAAGGTAAGAGCCTGATATTTTGATGCAGGAAGAGACATGGCTGGAATGTGAATATGATTCTCTGTGCTGTGACCCATTGGAGCTATAGCGTATTCTACCCAGGCAGCAAGCCAGCACAGCCCTTAGGGCTGTTTGAGCTCCTGCATGGAAGCAGCACAAACCCCTCTTCTGCCCGTTGCTGACCTCAGGGGATCGTGTTGAACACTGTTTTCCTTGTTTTTCAGCCTATGTACTACTGGGGTGGTGCGACTGCACATCAACAATTGGCTGGAAGTGAGTTTCTGTCTGCCTCATAAAATCCATTATGTTGCAACAAATTTTATACCTCCAGAAGCAATTGAAAGAAGCCTGAAAGCTATCCGGTAAATAACACTCGTTCTTCAGGAAGTGTGTGTCCTTGTTTCTCTTTAGCACTGAAATATGCTAATTGTTTAGTTTCTCTGTTTGCTCAATTTTCTGGCCTAAGCTTTTTGCTAAGTTACTGAGAAATGTTTTAAAATATCCATTTCTTTCCCCCTGCATCCCAAAACTAGGCAAGTTGGATATGAATTATTGGCTTTTTGTTGTTGCATTTGAATGTGAAGCTCATTTGTAGGGGTGGGAAACCGGTAGAATCCGGTATCCGATAATGCCGGTATCGGGTGTACCGGCATTATCAGATTCGACCCGGTAATCCGGACCCGGTACCGGATTCCAGGGTACCGGATTTTTCTTGCATTGCAGCCATTTAAAAATGGCTGCAATGTAAAAAAACCTGCCCCAGCAAAAATGTTTTTTTCAAAAAAAACCTCCCCGAGTCCAGGCTGCGCGGGTGGAAGGGGGGACACCCCCCACCCACCCTGCCCAGCCTGGCTTTTTGTTTAAAAAAAGAGTAAGAGCGACCCCGAGGCGAGGCGAGCCCACCCCCCAGCACCAGCAGCCGCGGCGTCCCCGCAGCCGCCGGTAAGTATGACCCTGACCCGATCCCTGGGGGGGGTGGTTAACACCCCACCCCCCCAGGGATCACCCCTACAGTGCGCTTGCCGCTTACCTTTGGGAGCTCCGGCGGCGGCGGGCAGTCCGGCGGCCTCAGCGCCGGCTGTGGCTGCCGGCGTCAGGACGCTCTAGGCCTTCCGGTGAAACCCGGAAGTTCCCCGGAAGGCCTAGAGCGTCCTGACGCCGGCAGCCACAGCCGGCGCTGAGGCCGCCGGACCGCCCGCCGCCGCCGGAGCTCCCAAAGGTAAGCGGCAAGCGCACTGTAGGGGTGATCCCTGGGGGGGGGGGGGTGTTAAACACCCCCCCCAGGGATCGAGTCATACTTACCGGCGGCTGCGGGGACGCCGCGGCCGCTGGTGCTGGGGGGTGGGCTCGCCTCGCCTCGCCTCTGGGTCACTCTTACTCTTTTTTTAAACAAAAAGCCAGGCTGGGCAGGGTGGGTGGGGGGTGTCCCCCCTTCCACCCGCGCAGCCTGGGAGGGGGAGGGAATTTAATTTATTTCATTGGTTTCAATGGGGACACAGCGCCCCATTGAAACCAATGAAATAAATCCGGTACCGGTATACCGGATTTTAAACCGGGAATCCGGTTTTCGGGGAACCGGTAAATCCGGTAACCGGTAATGGGCCCGGGGTCCCACCACTACTCATTTGTGTTAGCACTGTGTTTAATGACAATGTGCCAGTGGGGATTGAACCTGGACCTCAGGTACCTTTCCTTGCTCTCCCTAGTTAACTGCTTCTGTTACAACTCCACTTTTCATGACTGCTGTAGAAGAGACTTGCAGTCAACTCCTCCTTCTCTGTGCTTTCCTTCCCCATGACCTGTTCATCCAGAAGTGCCTGCAAATGTGGCTGTTATTACTCTCTCACCTAAGCAGAGGGGTCAGAGATCTTATTTCAGACTCTCCCTGGTTTCTGAGAGGACTAGAGGTTTTTACTCCATTCTGATTCATTCCTGTCTCAGTCTGTTGTTGTTTTCTATTTGCTTGCAGATGGAAACTCTCCCACTCCTGATCCATGAAATTCAGAGCAGCAACTTAAGTCTGCTTTCTCACATTACCACGAGGGGGGGGCGGGCTTCTGTGAAGGCTATTGTGGCTCTATTCTCATGGGAATTGGCTCTATTCTCATGGGAATTAGCGCATGTAGGAATCTGTTGTTCTGCTTTTCTCCCATGAGAACACCTGTGATTGTGAGAGCTACGTCGACTCAGCCATGCGTAAGTGTTCTTGTGGGAGAAAAGTGGAATAGCACATTCCTATGTGCACTAATTCCTGAGAGAATGGAGCCGCGATTGCCCTCATGGAAGTTCTCCCCCTCCCCAGCTAACATAAGTTAGTGACCTTAGACCTGAAGGAAACTTACTGTTAAGTATCCATCAATCCAGTGCATTATAAACTTCTCTGGCTGCAGCTGGAGTACTTACCACTGCTAATCTGGAGACCTCTCTTTTGAGTTTTCTTCATCCCATGGGTTGTTTCTCCAAGATTTTAGCGACCCTAATTTATTTATTTATAAATTTTAACAAAATTTGTACCCTGCTCTTCCCGCCACAGGCAGCCCAGAGCGGCTAACAACAATAGAAAAAATATAAATATAATATAAAACAATTTAAAAACACTTTAGAACATAATAATCAAAAACGGAGAAAAAACCACACTCCACCCACCCTCATCCCCATCCACCCTTACCCCTCTCCCTCGCCAAATGCCTGACGGAACAGCCAGGTCTTACAATTCTTACGGAAGCCCGGAAGGTCCGGTGCCAGACGGGCCTCCACTGGGAGGGAATTCCAAAGGCGCGGAGCGACCACTGAGAATTCCCTATTCTGTGTGGCGCCCCGGAAAACCTGGGGGACCTCCGTCGTGGCGCCCCCAGGTTATTGAGGGAGGAAGGACTGCACATATTCTGCTACGAATACTCTCTCTATATATTCTCATCTCCTTCCCTTCCTGGAAAGGAGCACTCAAAAATGCAAAGAAATCTTGGAAGTCTTGCAAAACAAAAAAACCAAACATCAGTTGGTGGCCAATATGAAGAGTCCCCTCACTCACATGACAAACACAGCAGATTTTGTACCAATCTTAAGAGTCTTATTACCCAGTGAAAAATCTCTGGAAATCAAGCAACCTTGCTTTTCTTCTCCTCAACCTGTTGATCACAATCCTTCTAGGTCTCTAGGGTGAAATGGAGGTCTGTGGTGAATTCTGTCTCTGATGGAATTGACTATTCTGAAACCAGTACATCAGAATGGAGACCAGCTACAAACTGGCATCCTCTGGTACAGCTCTGTTTTGGTTGCTCGATCTATCTGCGCATGCACAATAATTCCCTTTTGTTTATTGCCCATGTGCAAAATGACTCCTTCTGCTGAAGCAGCAGGATAGCACCTAGGTATGGGAGTTCAGATCAATTTATGGATTCGGATTAATTATGGATTCGTATCTCAAATTTTATGGATGTCCAGATTCGTATTTACTGATGAATTTTTCCATTGACTTCAGTGGGAAACCAATCCGCCATTCATTCTAATAGCCATGTTATTAAAATGAATGGGACATTGAGAGAGAGATGTGGGGTGGTGGAGGGTTGACAGTGGGGGGCTAAGTATGTGGAGGGGCTGGCAGTGGGGTGAGAGGTTAGGGAACTGAAAGTGGGGTGAGGGGGTAGAAGGAATGAAGTTTTTAAGTTGTAAGTGGCAGAGTGGGAGTTTTATATGATTAGGTTTAGTTTTGGAATTGATTTAATTGTATTGTGGGGGCTGCAGGGGGGAGAGGGATTTAGGGACAACCAGTGCCCCTGGGGGGGGGGGCAGAGGGGGAGATGGGTGTGGAGAGGAGAATACTTGGGAATAGTGGAGGAGACCACAGGGTGAGACTCAGGAGTGCAGGCTGGGATGGTACACAAGTTGGAGTTTGATGTTGTATACATGGAATTTATTTGTATTGTGTTGTTTTTATTGCGTTGAACTGCCCTGGCTCTTGGAGTCATGAGTTGCCAAATAAAATCTCCCAAGCTTACATTGTTTTTTTAAAGCATGGGTGGATTTTATTTGTCAGCTCCATGATTCCAAGAGCCAGGGAAGCTCTATGCAGTAAAAACAGCATACTAAAACACAATACAAATCACACACACAAAACATCAAAACCCCATCCCACATGCTGTCTCGCCCTGCAGTCTCCTCGACTTTCCTCACGTATTCTATTCTCCACACCTTTCTCTCCCCCAGAGGGGCACTTGTTGTCCCTAAATTTCTCTCCCCCTACAATTAAACTAACACGAAACCAAACCTAATATTTTATAAAACTCCCACTCTCTCACTTACAACTAAAACTTCATTCCTACCACCCCCAACCCTTTCAGCCCACTGCCAGACCACCCCAAACCCCTCAGTCCACTGCCAGCACTCCACCACCCCTCACATGTCTGTCCCTCTCTCTTTCTTACTCGGGATGGAAACGAAGTGACCACACCACCATAGCAACCTGACTATGGTCAGGACGGGAAGCTATGGCAGACTGGGTCAGGCCGCTCACTACACCTTCCCGCAGCCAGACCACTGAGGAGGGCAAGGATACGCAGGAACATGCGGGTGGACAGCCCTACCCCACTCTGTGCCCAGGACCTCATTCCCTGCCATGATGGCTAGCCATGGCAGACCTGATCTGGGCCGTGTCACGAAGAGCCACACCACGTGTGATGGCCTGCTGTGGCCCGTTTTGCCGTGTTTGGGCGGAACCTAGCCCAGACTGTGACCTGGTCAGAGCCCAGGCTAGCCTCCAACACCACCTGGGGCAATCCTGGGTCGACATCTTACGGAGCTCTCAATAGACATGCCAATGGCTCGTCGGTCAAAGTGTGAAAACATGGGCAACCGTCTCATCTGTTTTTACACACGCACACACCCTTCTCTCCCTTTCCCTGATCCATTCATTCATAGCTATGAGAATGAATGGCCCATGGAAGTCAATGGGAAAATACAGATCCATGAATACGGAAATCTGTATTGATGCTGTGAATTTTGGATTAATCCATAATTGCCATTTTCGGATTAATCTGAATCCTTAACGTCCAACCCTATCAGTGCCATCTTGCATGTATGCAGTAAAAAAAAAAAGAAAAAAGGAAATTACTGTGCATGCACAGATTACAGAGGGGGAGCAGTTGTAATGGACTGCAACATCTGGTGCAGTCAAAAATCCATAGTATATCTCAAGAGCCTGTTTAAAAAACGTATACGGACTATGCGAAGATGGAACAAGTATGCTGATTCACCTCCTAGTCTTTTTTCCCCCTGTGCTGCAGTTGTCTGATGTCCATCTGAGCCCCATTCTGGTCTTCATTTTTGAGTGGGCTCTAGCCAGGGGCCCATGTTCACTGGGTTTTCTCCATAGACAAGAGTGGGAAAAACGCAGTGAATAAAGGTCCATGGTTCAAGTTTCCGAGACTATGCACCTCACCCTCTGTGCTTAAATCCCTCTAACTATGGTTCCACCTGAAGAACTTTATGAAGGGCATTCCACTTTGTGTCTCTCCTTGGTCAGGATTGCTATGAACTGAACTCTCGCCTCAGGAAAATGAACACAGCAGAATCTAAAGAAAATGTTTCTCTTCTCCGCCATTCAGTCTCGCATCATTCCTAACATCTCTGACTCACTGTTATCTCAAGCTTCACATGTCCAAGACCGAAATCTTCATAGAGTTGGATGGTGACTCAGAGGTCATCTAGTCCAACCCCTTGGTCAATGCAGGAAATCGGCAGCTACAGCATCCCCGACAAATGGCCGTCCAGCCTCTGTTTGAAAACCGCCAGCAAAAGAGAGTCCATCACGTCCCTAGACAATTTGTTCCACTGTCACACAGCTCTTACCAGTAGAAAGTTCTTCCTAACGTTTAACCGAAATCTCCTTTCTTATAATTTGAACCCATTATTTCTAGTCTTGCCTTCAAGGGCAAGAGAACACAGGTCTTTGCCATCCTTTCTGTGACAGCCCTTTAGGTAGTGGAAGACTGCTATCATGTCTCCCCTTAGTCTTCTCTTCTCTAGGCTAAACATATCCAGCTCCTTCAACCTTTCCTCATAGGACTTGGTTTCCAGACCCCTGACCATCTTGTTGCCCTCCTCCAAACCTGTTCCAATTTGTTGATGTCCTTTTTTTTTTTTAAACCTTTCTTTATTAATATTTGTTCAGAAGAGAATATTTCTTACAATTTCGGGCTTTACATTGTTCGCCCGTATTTCGTATAACATATTACATTATAACTTTTTCATTACATATATTTCTTTGTTATTCCCCCCCCCTTTATTTACATATATGTATCGGAGGAATATATTTATTGTTTGTCCATCCTTCTGTTCTCATGGCACTTCAGATAATTTCCTTTTCATGGAGGTAGTGTACTTTTCCATCCGGTCTCTTGTACAGTTGTAAAAAATTCCATATAGAGGACCACGTAGCCAAAAAGTTCTTTTGTTTGTTATGGAAATTTGCTTTTAGTTTCTCCATTGAGAAGATAAACCAGACTCTATTGATCCATGCAGATTCTGTCATCCCATTTGCGTTTTCCCATTTTTTCGTTAGTACATTTATTCCTGCCAGTATTAAAATTACTATAGTATCTTTATAGTATTTTAACAACTCTATTTCAGGATATACACCTAATAACATAAGTTCGGGCGTAAAGGGGATATTACATTTAGTAATTGACAAAATATGGTTATGGATCATTTCCCAAAATTTTTGTGTATCTCCACAACTCCAGCAGCAGTGTAATAATGTCCCCACTTCCCCACACCCGTGCCAGCATTCATTCGTTACGCTACCCCCAATGTTTTTTAACCACTCTGGAGTCCTATAATACCTGAAAATCAGCTTCAATTGTGGTTCCTTCACTTCTAGTGACTGAGCTGATCTAAAAATTCTCTGTCTGATCATTTCCATCTGTTCTTTAGACCAGTTCTTATCTAGTTCTTTCGCTCATTTTTCCTCATAACTTGGATTCTTTGGGTACTGTGTATCTAGTAGTGCTTTGTTAATTCTGGATACCACTCCTTTTTGTGGTCCTGGTCCCATTATTGCCACTTCTAATGGGTGTCTTGGCCTTAAAAAAACTTGTATATGCTTGGGTGTATCTATTAGATGCCTGAGCTGTCTGTATTCTAAGTAATCTATCTGAGTCTGTAATAAGTTTTCTAGGTCTGTTTGTGCCATAAACTCCTCTCCACTATATAGCTGTTGTATTTTGTATATATGTTTACTCTGTAATTTCTTCCATAGTTTTGGTATTCCAGTTGGATGTTTATTCAGTTGGTCTTTTATTGTCATCCATGGAGACGCCCACTCCTTAAATCCAATTTTTTTCTTA
Source organism: Sphenodon punctatus (assembly GCA_003113815.1). NCBI lineage: Eukaryota > Metazoa > Chordata > Lepidosauria > Sphenodontia > Sphenodontidae > Sphenodon > Sphenodon punctatus. Next base: position 243,573 of record QEPC01014024.1, read on the forward strand.
TTTTGCTGCCAAATCTGCCATGCTATGCTCTCAAAGGGATGTTGTTTCCATTTAAATTTATCTCTTTCCTTTCCTAGTATTATCTGTTCCCCAAATTCCTTAATATTCAGCATCTCTTTTTCTATTCCTACCCATGTTGTCTCCTTGTCAATTATCCATTCCCTCACCCCTCTAAGCACCGCCGCTCTATAATAGGTAATCAGCTCAGGGCAGCCCATTCCTCCTCTTAACTGGTGTTTGTATAATAGTTTTTTATTTTTTCGGCGTTTCTTTCCTTGCCACACAAATTTCAGGGCGCTTTTTTCCATTGTCTTAAAATAGGACCTTGGTATTTCAATTGGGAGCGCTATCAAATTATACAACATCTTTGGTAAGATCATCATTTTTAATAGATTAATTTTTCCCATCCATGATGTTGCCAATGTATACCATTTTTCCATTTCTAGTTGTATCTTTTCCATATTCTCTGCAAAGTTTGTCAAATATAGTTTTTTCAGATCTCTAGTAATCCATATTCCCAAATATTTAAATTTGTTTTTTCTATCTTAAACTGTAAATTTCTTCCTAATTCTTCTATCATTTTTTTATCATCAGCATAAATCATGGCCGAAGACTTACTATAGTTAATTGTATATCCCGAAATTTGACTAAATTAATCTATCAATTTTACTAAAAGATGTATTGATGTATTTGGGTCTGTTATATAAACTAGCATATCATCAGCGTATAACACTAGCTTATGTTCCTGTTTTCCTATTCTCACCCCTTTAATTCTTTGTTCACTCCTTATAGCAATGGCCAATATTTCCAGTACTAAATAACAATGGTGACAGTGGGCATCCTTGTCGTGTGCCCCTTTCTAATGCAAACTGCTCTGTCAGTTCCCCATTAATTAATAGTTGCGAAACTGGTTTTTTATATATAGTTTGTACCCAGTCCATGAAATTACCAGCGAATTTCATTTTTTTCAATGTTTCAAAAAGACATTTTACTTCAATTAGATCAAAAGCTTTCTGTGCATCCATAGATAAAATCATCGTTGGCGTGTTGATATCCTTTTTAAAAGCACAGTGCCTATAACTGTATACAGTACTCCAGATGAGGTCTGCCCAGCACAGAATACAGTGGAACTGTTACTTTTCATGACTTTGGAAATGATGCTTCTGTTAATCCAGCCTAAAACTGCATTTGCCTTTTTGTGACAGCATCACACTGCTGAGTCATGTTCAGTTTGTGATCAACTCCAGTTCCCAGATTCTTTTCACATGTATTGCTGCCAAGCCCAGGTATCCCCCATCCTGTATTTGTACATTTGATTTTTCATGCCTAAATGCAGAACTTTACATTCATCTCTGTTTAGCTTCATTTTGTTAGTTTCAACTCAGTTTTCCATCCTGTCAAAATCCTTTTTAAATTTTATTTCTGTCTTCTAATGTGTTAGCTATCCCTCCCAGTTTTATGTCATCTGCAAATTTAATAAGCATTCCCTCTACTCCCTTATCCAAGTCATTAATAAAGATGTTGAACAGTACTGGGCCCAGGACAAAGCCCTACGGCAGCCCACTCGACACCTTCCTCCAGATTGGTGAGGAGATTGGTGAGGAGTCATTGATAAGCACTCCAGTACCCCACGGATCCACATGTGGAGCTGCGTGCGGGGAACCCGCACAGATTCACATTTCCAGCACATTGTGTTGTGTGTAAATCATGTGTGGTATTGGATTGGGGCCACTGAGTACAGTTCTTTAACCAGCTGTAAAGCTACCTAATGGTATTATCATCTAGCCCACATTTTACCAGCTTGTCAGCCAGGATACCATGGGAGGCTTTGTCAAATGCTTTGCTGAAATCAAGATCTATTATGTCCACGGAGTTCCCATGATCCACTAAACTAGTAACTTGATTGAAAAAGGAAATAAGATTAGTCTAGCATGACTTATTCTTGATAAATCCATGCTGGCTTCTAGTAATCACTGCATTGTTTTCTAGATGTTTACAGATTGACTGCTTTATAATCTGTTCTAGCATCTTACCAGATATCGCATGTCAGGCTGACTGGTCTGTAGTTTCCTGGATCCTCTTTTTTTCCATTTTTGAAGATAGGGACAACGTTTGCCTGTCTCCAGTCTTCCAGCACATCACCCGTTCTCCAAGAGTCCTCAAAGATGGTAGATGGAGGTTCTGAGATTACATCAGCAAGTTTCTTCAGTACCTTAGGATGCAATTCATCCAGCCCCAAAGACTTGAACTCATTTAGAGTAGCTAGGTATTCTCTGACCATCTCTTTATCTATCCCTGAGCTGAAATCCTTTACCTTCATCATTCAAGCTACTGTTGCCAGGTTGGACACGTTTTCCCATTTTTGGAGAAGACGGAGGCAAAATAGCAGTTGAGAAGTTCAGTCTTTTCTTTGTCACTTGTTAACATTTCACCATCTTCACAGAACAGCCAACCTACTGCTCTGCTCTGCAGCCGACCTATTTCTCTTCTCTCAGGGAGTCCTCCTGGACAGTCAGTTTAAACAGTGGGGTTAGATCCCTGCCACAGCCACTAGAAGGCAGACTTCCTTATTTTAACCAGAGCATCCCCAGAGGGGATCTAGCCCTTAAGCTCCAGTTCTTCATCTGCCTCCACAGCTACAGGATGCAGTCTAGGTAGCCTCCATCTAGAACAGAGTTTTTTGGACTTGGTCATAGAACAGCCTGTTCTTGGTGCCAGGAGGCTGTTGTTTCTTCCCCAGTCACCTTCCTCCCACTGGAGGAGAACACTCAAAGGCTTTCCAATCCAGGACTCCCCCACAGCTTAGTGAGGGACCTGGACCCCCGGGAGCAAGGATACCTTGGAGCAGACCTCTTGCGGCACTCCGCTGAGGCTCCTACCCCCCTGGACCGGCTTCCCTCCTTGGGAAAGGCCCTGGCTCGCTCTCCTCCCTCAGGCCGCATAGTCTTTTCCATGGCAGCGGGGGGGAAAAGTAAAAGCCAGCAAACCCACCCGGCTTCCAAGCGCATCCAGCGGCCCCAGCAGGGCGTCATCTGAGTGGGGAACTGAGGAGCAGCCAGGAGGCCCTCCTTCACTCCGGAATGGCAACCATGAGGAGATATGTATGCAGGAGGCAGCTGAGCCCACAGAGGCCAGAGTAAGCCCCAAACATGAGGAATCCCCTCTCCTCAGACAAGCCATGGACCTTCATATGATGGTCCTGCAGGAAATCTTCAGCAAACTAAAAAGAAAGCGTGCTCCTGCCAAACCCTCAGGGAAAGGGCACCCCCATAAGGGCCCCTCCCGGCAGACCTCCAAGGGGAAGGTCCCTCTCCCCCAAAGACCCTACAAGATAGTCAGGCCTCTGCTGGATTCTCCTCACCCCTCTTTATCTGGTTCAGAGGAAGTCATGTCAGTGGACTCCTCAGAAGAGGAAGGGGCCTCTGCATCTGCAGGCCCCCCCCCCAAATAAGAAAAAGGGCCGGGGAGGAAGGAAGACCCCTCCCCCCAACCCTCTAATGATGGGGAGAATGAGGGCTCTGAGGCCCAAGACTCTGATCAACATGTCTCCGTCCGTGGAGAGGGTCATCACTCCCTCGAGGAAAAGGAGATAGAGGAACCTACCCGTGAGGTGCCCTCTGATCCAGACAGAGAATTCCCTAGCAAATATAGGGATCGTGTCTTTGACCTGATAATTAAAGCTCTGCATCTCCGTGAAAAGGATAAAAAAGATTCCTCAGAGGAGGAATCAGAGAGAGAGTATATCCCTGGTCTAAATCCAGAGACAAGGGCATGATCCCGGATAAGGTGTACGAAAAAATAATTAAAAAGGAGTGGCAGTTCCCAAATAGAGCTTGAAATATGTCTAGGACACAGGAATCACATAACTCCCTGACTAGAAGTAAGGAGACTCTTCTCGCCATTCCTAAGGTGGATGCTGTGGCGGCCTCTCTGACCCGATGCTCAGTCTTTCCCACCGGGGAGGGATGCTTCCCAAAAGATCCGACTGACAAGGGTACTGAAGTTAATCTCAGGAGGAACTTTGAAGAGAGATCCTCCATAATTAAAATGGCAACCATTACCTCCTATTTTTCTGGAGACCTCATGACTTGGGTAAAACGGTCCAGAAACCCTATGGTGTAGATGAAAATGACCAGAATTTTAGCCACTCGCATGCAGTTGGCATATGCCTTAATAGTCAACTCCTCCACTGATATCCTGACCTGAGCAGCTAGAGTATCAGCTTCCAATGTGGCAGCCTGACGCCGCTTATGACTCAGGCCCTGGAGGGGAACAACATAGCAAAAAATGCCCTGGTGAGGAGTCCCTTCCAGGAGGCAAAGCTTTTGGGGGTCTGTCTGGATGAAGTTCTGTCTGATGCCTCTGATAAATCTAAAAAGCAGACTCACCGAGTCTGGGCATCACCAAGGAGGCCCTTCATCAGTTCAATTCAGGCTACTCTCCAGCAGGTGGCAGCAGGAGATCATATGACACTCACAAAAGCTATAATCAGAAAAACAAACCTCGTTGGTATAGACAGAGGGGAACTGGAGGACCCAGGTTCAAGAATAACAGGGACTCCATCCATCCCAAACCGTAGGCCTGACTACGAACCGCATTCCCCTCCAGACCCACAAGTCTTATGGGGCAGGTTGCAGGTATCTATTTGCAGAACAATGGCAGATTGCAACTTCAGACAGATGGGTCCTTCACACCATCCAGAAGGGGGTATGTGATAGAATTCTCCCAATCCCCTCTAACCACCTTCTGTATTTCTCCAGATTCCTCCAACCCGACAAAACACACAGTGATGCCGTCAGAGATACACAGACTCCACTCCATTTGAGCCATCGAGCCTGTGACATGCGGTGAGGAAGAATCAGGGCTCTAATCCATCCTGTTCCTTGTCCCGAAATAATCGGACAAATGGTGGGCGGTGCTAGATCTCAAAAGCTTAAATCTTGCCATCCAGGTCCAGAAGTTCAAGATGGAAACACTACAATCCATCCAACTTGCGATTTCCAAGGAGAGTGGCTCACAGCACTCTACCTCAAGGAAGCCTACCTCCACTCACACAGACGGTGGCTCAGATTCACATATGCGCAACAGCACTGGTAGTACACAGCACAGCCTCTCGGTCTCGCCACCTCTCCAAGGACCTTCACCAAGGTCCTGATCCCTCTCCTCGCCAACCTGAGAAGACAGAGAATCAGACTGCATCCATACCTAGACGACATCCTCATCAGGTCTCCTTGCAGGGACAAAGCACTAACAGACATCTGCAGAATCATCCGCCGTTTCAGGAACACGGTTTCATCATCAATCTGAAGAGTCACCTCACCACATCTCAAACACCTGGGGGTCATCCATTTGTTCTGGGTCTTCCTCACAACACAGAGGCAGGAGAAGCTGAGAGCATTGGCCTGATAGATCAGTCAACAACGCAAATCCAGACTCAAATCACTTGCCAACCTCCTGTGGCTCATGATCTCCTGCCTAGGGATCATACAATGGGCCATGCCAGACCTCTGCAGCTTTTCCTCTGCCCCTGGCAGAACGACATTACAACCAACAAGAATCCATGGATCGAGGTACCAAGGAGTCACTCCAATGGTGGCTATCGGAGAACTGCTTCGAGACGAGGGTCCCACTATCAAATCCGAACCGAGTCATGTTCACGACGGATGCAAGCCTTCAGGGACGGGGCACTCATACATGACACAGTGCGACCCAAGGCAAGTGGCTCCAATGGGAGCGAAAACACCACATCAGTTGGTTAGAACTTTGAGCCATCTACCTGGCCTGACTAGCGCTGGACCTCCGGGGGAAACTTGTACTCGTCTACACAGACAACACTGTGGTGAAGGTGTACGTGAACCACCAAGGGGGCTCTTGCTCAGAATCCCTACATCGCCAGGCATCTCTCCTGACCTCTTGGGCAGAGCGCAACCTGTCCCCTCTAACTGTGATCCACAGCAAAAGAATAGCAAACGTGCAGGCAGACTGGCTCAGCCGTCAGATGATCAGTCCAGAGGAGTGGACCCTCAGCAACAAGGCATTCCAGATGATCATTTGGAACTTCGGCCACCTGGTGATGGACATGTTCGTCCCGTCCCGGCAAACAACACAGAACCTGCACACTTTGTATCCAGGTTCCCAGATCACCAAACAGTGACCTTCGACGCCCTGAGCACACCTTGGCCCCGAGGGTTAACCTACGCCTTCCCATTATTCCATGTGATAGGCAAGATAGTGGCAAAAATCAGGAGAGTGAGGACAACCGCAGTCGTAGTCTGGCCATACTGGTCAAGATGCCCATGCTTCGCAGACCTACAAGCTCAGCACCTCCCCTCCACCTCAATCTTTTCATTTTCATTTCATTTACTTGTCTCAGAATATTATGCTATAACAATTTTAAAACAATGTTAAAAAAATACAATAAAATAAAATAATACAATTAAGAAAGGAGTGCGAATTTTTCGCCATAAAAAAAAAAACATGGAATAGCTCCCACCAGTAAATATCTATATTACAGTTCATTTCCTCAAAAACAGAGGAGGAACTCCAAATCAGCATCATATAAGTCCTACATAGATAGTTCATCTACACTTAGGTAAGTATCCATTGTTATACTGATTGGCTGACATTGTAACGTATGTTATACGTTGCTTTAATCTCATTCTCTGCCCTCCCATGGGAGTGATGTTTCCATGTAAGTATCAAAAATACATATTCATGTTTACTAAACCAGTAATGAATCAGCTGTCACTGTGCCTTATAAATTTAATCCTTTTTTCAACCTTCATAAGATAGAAGGCAGTTGCTTTAATTGAGGGAATGTCAGATGTTGTGAGCAGCTTGTTCATCTTAATTTCAGTTGGAAGAGGATTATCCTCAAAGATAGTGTCTATCCAACTTCATATAGAGGGCAGTCAAATATTACATGCATAAGAGATTCTAATTCCTGCATGCTGCATTGTCAGATCCTGTTGTTATATGGGATTCGCTCTCTCCGTCCCCTCATTATTGCAGTTTCAGTCATTTCAAATCGGAGGAGTATCATCATTCTCCTAAATTTAAAGTCATGAATCAGTACTAAATAGCTTTCTAATGAAACTGAATGCTTAACTAGGGGATATATAGGGGCAATCTTATTTTTCTGAATTGCCTCCATATCTTTCTTTTGGGCCAGTCTCATAGCCCACAGGCTGATTTCTCCCTTAGTAATATTACCATTTGGGAGATCTTTATCAAATTGGAACTCCAATTCTGCTGCCATTTTAAAAATATAATTCAGCCAATTATACTGTGCTGCCCCCTGATGGCTTTTTTGCTCATGATAGCACTCTTTCACTAAAGGGGAAGTTTTTCCTTGCGCCAGCTTAAGCCAAAAACACATTGTTCTAATGTTTAAATGAGTACTGATATAGATCCTGTTTCTGCTCTCATCATTGCCAAAGGAGTTGCTCTAGATACTCCCAAAATACTCCGCAGAAAATGATTCTGAGGGATCTCTAGCTTGCCATTGTAATTGGAAGCTGTTATTTCTCCTCCGTACAATAGCTGTGGGAGAACCCTCAGTGGAAAAATATTTAACAATTGCTCTACAGGCGCCATCGGTGATGCATGATACAGTCTCAGCAAGCCTCCCACTAATTGCCTTGCCTTTACTACTAGGTTCTCATTAGTAGAGCTCCAAGGTCTTGATGATGCAAATTTTAACCCTAGGTAAGTATAATTAGATGTCAAAAGCAACTCCTGTGAACCCAGGAACCATTTGTATCTGGGTCGATTTCTACCAAAGCACATTACTTTGGATTTACTGTTGTTAATTTTTAGGGAGTTCCTTAAGCAGTAACCTTGCAAGGAATCCAAACATTGTTGCAATCCTTGTTTGGTTTGGGAAAATAGCACGATATCATCGGCGTATAGGAGTATCGATAACCCTCTTTCCTTTATATGAGGAGGAGTGGAATTGGCATCAGAAATTATGGGAACAAGGTCGTTTATGAAAAGATTAAATAATATTCGAGCCAGAAGGCAGCCTTGTCTGACTCCCTGGTTTTGAGGAAAGGAACACGTAGTTCTGCTTCTACAATCCAATCTGACGACTGCCCTTGTATTTTCGTGTAGGTTTATTATTAAATCTAACAGCTGGTTAGATATTCCCATTTTCCAAAGTTTATGCCAAAGCAATTCCCTAGGTACTGAATCAAAAGTTTTCGCTAAATCGATGAACACAACATAAAGTTTACCATTCCTAATATGGACATACTTGTCTATTAAATGCGTCAGTATAAAGCAATTATCAATTGTAGATTTCCCACGAGAAAAGCCTACTTGTTCTTCACATATCTTATGATGTAAGTAAACCCATTGTTCTAATGCCACAAGGAGCGTTCTCACGTACAGTTTACTAATTATTGGCAGGAGACTTATTCACCTATAACAGGATCTCTAGGATCTCCTTTCTTAAATACTGGAATAATTACTGCAATCTTCCAGTCCTTTGGGATATTGTTTGTACTATTTATTATTGTGAACAATTTTGCAAGCAATGGCGCCCACTAAAAGGAAAAATTTATAAATAATTCCGGGGGGATACTGTCTACTCCTGGTGCTTTACCTGGTTTCAATTTACCAATAGCTTCGAGCACATCATTTTCGGTAATTACAGAGATCCGAGGGCCATCATCCTCACTCTTAATTTCCTCGCCTGACATACTATATCCAAAGGAGAAATTAATATCTCCGAATTCTGAAACATTGTTGTGTAATATGAGACCCATTGATCTTCTACAATCTGAGATTCTCTGCTTCCAACTCGCTTATGATTCCAATTATTAATCAGTTTCCAAAATTTGGCTGAATCTTGGAGACTAGCAGCAGCTTGTATTTCAGCCCATATCTCAGAGCTCTTAAGTTTCCTCTTAGCCCTCAGCAATTTAAAGTATTATCTCCTTTTCTCAACATAGATATTCCAATCTTGTTCTAAACGACACCTGCGCCAATTCTTTCTATACTTGATCAAGGCTATTTTAGTTCTTCTACATTCTTGATCATACCAACCTCCAGTATATGATCTTGTTCTAGATGTCTGTGTAGAGAAAGATTTACTAAGAAGTGGACCTAATTGGTCCAGCAAATCTGTAAAGCTGGAGAGAAAATCAGTGTTGTCATCTGTACTTAACAGAGTTTCACGAAATCTCATTCTATTTGGGGAAAGGAGCAAAAGCGCCAGCTCATTAGCAATCATGGGAGTCCATTTAGATGGCATCCTTGTAGAGACTATAATGGATCCGAGAGGGGAAGATTGAATTCTACCAGTCAGCCTTACTAACTCTAGCAAGATTGGGTAATGACTTCCCTCCGGCCTGCTCAAAATCCTAAGATCTTTAATACTAGAAAAGCTGACCCAGGGGGTAAGTGTAAAGTCAATAGTACTCACTCCTATGTTAGAGTCAAAAGTATAATCCCCAAAGAGATCTGGAGTATGCTCAATAATAATAATCAGCTCATGCTCTATAATTAACTCCAATAGATATTTCCCATGATTAGTCACAATTACATCCAAAGACTTCTGCGTAGGAATCCGCAGGTAGGATTGCAAATGGGAATCTAACAGATCAGCATCTAAATGGGCTACTCTTGCGTTAAAATCTCCCATAAGAACCTGGCTATTAGGATACAATTGCTCCATGGAGCTAACTAAGGCATTTAGGTGTTCCCATATTTGCGGCTCATAATATGTTGATGATTCCAGAGGAATATAAATATTAATTACATAATCACCCAAAATCGGTGACTTTATGTCTAAGACTAAACAGTTCTTAAATACTACAGGAATTGACTTAACCGTCGCATTTAACTTGGTAGATAATAGAATAGCTACCCCAATAGTTGCCCTTTTTTCCCCTTTCTAATACCAGGGGCGAAAAGTGAAATATCTATCTAAAGTCAGGGAGTCCCCTTCAGCTGACGACATCCAAGTTTCTTGTAGACTTACTATGTCATAGGGTGCTATAAATTCCTTCCATTCTTCATCCACAATTTTGTCTTAAGTCCCTCAATATTCCAGGAAAGGCAGAGTATATTGGATGACTGTGATTGTCACGGCACTAATCTTGGTTCCAAATTTAGCATGTTATGCTGTAAGGTGTGAGTCTGTTCTAACAAGTAATTGTTCTTAATCTCCTCCAAAGCCTCTTGCGGTTTTTGGGCTAGGGGAGAGCTTGCTCTCTATATAACGGTATGATTAAGTTGAGAATTATCTGATGAAAAGCTACCAGCCTCCATTACTTCTCCATCCAAAACTGTTATATTCAGTGGATCCATTAATTGTCCACTCTCTAGCCCATTCTCATCTAGAGATTCAAGCGAACCTGTTAAGCCCGTCTTATCTAATATCTGCCATTCAGGGCTACTTCCTCCCTGTTCTGCAAAGTTCAAATGTGTAGTTTCCTGCATACCAGCCCCTGCAGGAGTACCAGAAATAAAGATCACTCTTGCCAGCGTGTTTTCCACTCTTTGAATGAATACTCCAGTGGATTTCAATCAACGTCTGGCTGCCCAAATTTTATTCATTAAAACTATGAAATTAAATATCACCTCCCATCTCCTAAATTTTCCTCTATCAGTGCTTTTAACTCCTTTATATCCTCAATATTGAGGTTCACCTTCAGAGTTATGTGGAAATACACTACAAAATTTAACTCATCCAAAGTTTTATATTTCAAAAATCTAAACCTCTTTTTCTTATTAATATGGAATATCATGGCTCGGGCCCATCTTTCTTTAGTGTCCTGGGGCCATACTTTGGAGTCATCTACCTCCCTGTCATAATCATAGGTCTGCTTCCTATTCGGTAGATTAACTCTTTTGGCAGTCACTTGCATATTAAGAGCCTCTCCTGTGTTCTCAGTCGGAGGACTCCCAATAGCCTTCTCAGAGTAGCTGCTGGTCTCTATTTACAACCCTCAATATTCCTACCTAAGTGGGGGGGTTAGCTAAGGGTAATTCTGAGTATTCTACTAAACTTGGGCTACTTTGGGTACTTTTAGATAATTTACTGAATTTGTTCTCCATACAAGTCTGTGTTGCTATCTCTCTCCCTTGGGCGTTCTTAATATCTGCTGGATTTAATTTTGCGGTTAGAGTATTGAATTCTAGCCATAAGCCACCCACTAAACCTTAATTGGAAAAAGGAGGTTATTAAATTGTTCTAGCTTCATCTCTAGTTCTTTCCATCTTGTGTTGAGATCTATTTCTAGTCTGACATTCAGATCTTCTGACTTTTGATTTAATAATCTAAATTGAGAATCAAAATTTAAAGAGTCCATGCAGTGCCCTGGGAGCACTTCTCCCTGAGATAGGTAAAAGGGAGGA
>QEPC01014024.1:257067-278704 GCA_003113815.1 Sphenodon punctatus
GCCCATTTATTCATTTGTTTTCTAGCCCTGTTTTATATGATGTGTTTTAGATGATGTATTTTATATTTATATTTTAAGTGAATTTTAATGTTTTATTGTTGTTGTTAGCCGCCCCGAGCTGCATTGCAGGAGGGGGCGGGATATAAATCTGTAAAATAAATAAATAAATAAATAAACAACCTCAATATCAAAACATGGAATCCAGGAGCCAGATAATTCACAACACTATACAACAATATTGACAAAATCCTCTGGCCGCTCCTAGCCAGCGCCTAAGGCTGCACGCACAGAGGCATAGGCATGGGTGTTCTTAAAAGTCCTGCATCCGATGGGGGGCGAGTCTGGTCAGATGGTATGGAAGCTTATCAATAAGACGCAGCAGTCAGGCCCCTCTTATCCACAAAGGAGACAGGTTAACTCACTCCCGTGCCTGAGCTGGGGGAGGAGGATAGTCCCTTCTCAGCTGTGTTGTATCTCAACCCCCAGAAGCAAGGGAGTAAGGCAGTTGCCGCCACAATATCTCAGCCACTTAGTCCGACTCTCCTTAGCTCCTCTGCTCACCCCTCACCATCTCTAGTACGAGATTCCAGTGATAAACTGCAGGGAAGCTGCGAAGCTGCTTGTACACCGGGCCCAGACCACTTGCAGCCCCTTTCCAAAATAGGGATCCTTACAGGCAGTCCTCTTTTCTGCCGGCAGAGTTGCTGGCCACCGCCACGACGGCTGACCAACAGCCGACACCCCTTGGGTGTTGCCCTTTGGGCTGGTGCCCTCAGGGCCCCGCCCTGGTGGAAATACCTGTGGGAGAGAGGGATGGAGGCTTGAGTAGCAGGGCAACCCGCCAGTGGTAACTCTCCCCTCTGGGCTCAACAAGCAATCACTACACCCTCTTCACAGCGCCCTCAGGACCCCGCCCTGGTGCAGATACCTGTGGGAGGGAGGGAGGCTTGAGTAGCAGGACAACCCACCAATGGTAACTCTCCCCTCTGGGCTCAGCAAGCAATCATTACACCCTCTGCACCTCCCCTCCACCTACCAGGAAACTCCTATCTCTTGGCCCAGGGCCCTCTTCTCTTCGACAACCCAGGGCTACTGAAATTAACAGCCTGGAAGTTGAGCGATGAGCCCTGAGGAAACTGGGCTACTCGAACCAGGTCCTGGACACCATGCTGCACTCCAGACGACCGACCACAATGTGCATTTACCAGGGAAATTGGGCTACCTTTGCCAAATGGTGCAGGACCAAGAACATCAGACTAACCAAGGCCTCCATTAAAACAATCCTTGAGTTCCTCCAAGAGGATCGGGATAAAGGGTTAAAGCCTAACTCTCCAGAGACAGGTAGCAGCCCTTAATAGCGTATTTAGCACAGTGCAGGGTGTGAGCCTAACTAGACACCCTCACATCTGTTTTCTCAGGGCAGTGTGAGTTTTCTCCCCTCCCATAGCTCACCTGTCTTGGAACCTCAAACTCATGTTGAGGACCCCTAACAAGGCTTCCTTTGGACCTCTTCGTCAGGTCTCCCTCTACTACCTTTTTCTAAAGATGGCTTTCTTGATAGAGATCACGTTAGCGCAGAGGGTCTTGGAACGGAGCGCCCTCTCCATCAACCTGTCCCTCTGCTCCTCCAAAGAATCCTCCGTACCCCTCCGACTGGATCCGGCTTGCTGCCCCAAGGTAGATACCAGGTTCCATCACGAGCAGGAAATAGCACTTCCCTCCTTCTGCTCCAGCCTCTCCCACCCCCAGGAACGGGTCTGGCAGAAGCTTGATGCTGAGAACCCTCCATATCTACCTGGATAGGACAGCTTTCTTCCGTAAATCCTCAGCCCTCTTCATGGCATACAACCCCCAGCACCAGGGCCTACGGGCATTCAATGCAATAATTGCTTGCTGGATGTCATTGTGTATAATTGAAGCCTACAAGGCGGAGAACTGCCTCCCCAAAAGGTGTTTGCCCACCTCACAGGCCTTTAGAAATGCAGCTTCTTATGGAGAGATTTGCCATGCAGCCACATGGTCGTTGGTGCATACCTTCACCTGACACTATAAAATCCCTCTGCATGTCTCAGCTGACGCAGCCTTCAGCCAAAGGGTGCTCCAAGCAGTTCTGTAACTAACCCCCCGTGTCTACACCACTCGGAACTTCTCCCCCCCCACACCCTAATACTTGGACCTTATGGGACACAGCTCCCCACTGTTTCAACTGGCTGTCCAGGAGGACTCCCTGGGAGAAAGGAAAATTGGGTTCTTACCTGGTGAATTTTCCTTCTATGGGGAGTTCTTCTGGACGACCAGTTCCCACCCGTAGTGAGAGAGAACTCTGGGGGTCCTAAGTGGTCAATGCACCTTTTAGTTAAGGACTCCTTCCGACCACACCCTGTTGGTGCTGGCAACCCACTTAGAGCCCGGTGTCGGGGGCCCTTCCTTCCCCCTTGAAGTTATTGGATTATTTCCTATGAACATAGTATTTAGTGTTAGCCTAGAATTTAGTGTAAGTCAGATCTCAGGAACAACTGGAGCTTAGGGGCTAGAGCCCCTCTGAGCATGATCTGGTTAAAATTAGGAAGTCTGCCTCCTAGTGGCTGTAGCAAGGATCTGACCACACTGTTTCAACTGGCCATCCAGGAGGACTCCCTGTAGAAGAAAAATTCACTGGGTAAGAACCCAGTTTTCCTTTCTAACATACTTGAAACACCCCTTTTTGTTGTTTTTAGCATCAGAATGAGCCTCAGCTCATTCTGTGCTTTTGCCTTCCTGACACAGTCCCTACAAGTCTGGGCTACTTGTCTGTATACATCCTTCGTGACTTGTCCAATCTTCACCAAATGTGACCCATGGCTAGTTTCTATGTGGCCCTTTTTCAGTTTCTGGATCTGCACTCTGGATCAAGTTCCTATCCCCAAGTCTGAAAAACTGAGCTCAGGAAAAGTGAGCAGAGATGAGGGCATAAACACAAGAAAAAGGGACAGATCCATGGCACAGATCTATAATCTGGACTCTCCACTTCTGGAGCACACCCCTTCAGCACCTTTGCCCTGAGTTTCCACGTGGTACTTGGAAATTGTGCTAATTTTCAAAGTGGCCCTGGGAGGAAAAATGGTCTTGAGCCATCTTTTGCAACCTCTTACTTTCTGGCCTTCCCCACTATCACCTTTACTCTCTCATTTCTGTCCAACACTCTGCTGTCAAGGTCATTCACCTTGCACTTTGATCATGTTCAGTGCCTCTTCCTTTATATCCAACATAAACTCTTGATAGGCCTCCCTATCTTTATGCCCTCATTTCCAACTATACTCCCATATGGAAACTTTGTCAGCACCCAGCTATATGTTGGTCTGGGGCAATGAACACAACAAAAGGGTTAAACTAGTAGCAACCACCACATGATAGGGGAGAAAAAGGCTTCTGGAAATAATGATAGCAAAATTTACTGAAACAACCAACCAAAAAAATAAATAAAATAAATACATATAATAATAATGTTGAACATATTGCGAGCAAACAACTCTTCCTCCGGGGAAGCTAAAAATATATTTTAATAACTGTAATAAAATTAATACTGCAACTTTGTACATGTTTAATAAATATGGCCTTCTAGAGGCCATGACAATTAAGAATATATACACAACGTTGTAATAAGATTTTTTCTATAACAAGAAAAAAAAGGGTGGGCAAAACATGAAAACCTTCATGTTTGTTTTTTTGAAAAAAAAAGTCTAATACAAAATAATATGTAATGAAATCCTTAATGAAGAATAAATAATAGAATCACACATCAATGCAGTCTCCAGTTTTCCAAACGTATATAAAGGAGCAACACTTCATGGTAGAAAATTACAAAATGTTGTAAAAATAAATTAATTAATTCCAAAAATGATATACTACCCTTATTAACAACAACCCTTTTAAAATATAAAACTTGAAAATCTTTCAAACAAAAGCAAACCTAATAAAAACTCAAGATGGGTAGCTTCTCCACTCTAACTCTGTAATTACTCCCAAACTCTACAAAGCCCATTTGTTCCTTAGATATATGAATAGGTTGGAAATTATCTTAATTACCTTGGGAATCATCCAGTTACAACTCAGATAAGCGTTAGCCGGTGTCAGTGCCAAGCTACAACAAGGTGGTTACGTGGGAAGCATCTTCTCGAGCAGAAAGTCCCAGATGGTGTGAGAGACAAGCAGAGTGAGCAGAGTTTGGCTACTGGGAGAATTTGGCTATAGGGAGAAGAGGCGCAGGGAGGTAAACCTGAGGCCGTAAGTATTCCAAGGGCACCTACACCCTTGCACCATTAGCTAATAACATTTAAAGTAATGTAAAATAATAAACTAGTTAGAGTCATAAAGTGCCCTTGACCTAATAACTCGAGTTTCAAGACTAGTTAAGGGAAAGGTTAAATAAGCCCTGGGACAGGAACTGTGTCTGTTCCATTACTTTGTAAAGTGCCAGGTACATTGCTTGCGCTATATAAATGCTTGCAAATAATAATAGGAAGATGTAGGTAGAAGTCCAATAGCACAGTGGATAAGTCCAGTAGCAGATAACATGTCTGAATATCTTCCTCTTGTGGAGAGGTTGTATGTGTGCGATCGGTGCAAAGAGCTCCTGGCTCTTGGAGAACATGTACAATCCCTGGAGGCTAGAGTGGCAGAACTGGAGGAGCTGAGGCTAACCGAGAGATACGTGGAGAAATCTTTCAGGGACATTGAAGAGGGGTCCCACCTGCACTCTGGCAGCCCCAGTGCTGCCATGGAGGAGCAAGACCTCCAGGAAGGAGAACATCAAACTGGAATGGTGGGAAGTGATCTCGTAGCTGGGACCTGCCTTTCACACAATGTGTTATCCTCTTGCACCAAGGATATGTCTCCAGGGGTGTGTGCCCAGGAGGGTAATAATAGGAGATGGCCATGATAGTGGGTGATTCGATTATTAGAAATGTAGATAGCTGGGTTGCTGATGGCCATGAGGATCACATGGTAACTTGTCTGCCTGGTGCGAAGTTTGCAGACCTCGCACATCTAGACAGAATTCTAGACAGTGCTGGGGAGGAGCTGGTTGTTGCGGTACATGCAGGTACCAATGACATGGGAAGATGTAGGAGGCTAAATTTAGGCTTCTTGGTAGGAGACTGAAGTCCAGGATATCTAGGGTAGCGTTCTTAGAACTGCTACCGGTTCCATGCACAGGACCCCAGAGGCAGGCTGAGTTCCGGAATCTCAGTGCGTGGATGAGACAATGGTGCAGAGAGGAGGGCTTTAGTTTTGTTAGGAACTGGGTGTATTGAAATTGTTGTTGTTTGGATCAATTCAGTGATAATTCAGACAAATGGGGTCAAAAAAGCTGATTTATTATATACAAAGCATAAAAGTAATAACATTGGATACAGAAAGTAAAAATGAGTTCTCTCGCATCCCTTTGTGCAAGCTGGAGAACTCCAGCAACGACCGTGAGATGATCCTCGGGTGGGCCCCAGGTTCTGCTGCGCTCCTCCTTAGCACGTCTGCAAAGTGCCAGCAGTGAAGTTCGTCTACCCTTTGTGGGTGTCCGGTGTGTGTGTGTGTTATAGTATCTTACCATTATACAATCCCACTATACAAGCCACTGTGCATGTGCTAAGCTTACAACCTGCAGCTGGCCTGCGTCATTCCTAGCTCCCCAATTAAGCTCACTACTGATAAGGGCTTCCCATAACATTTAGTTACTTGGCCTTGACATTCTAAACAACAACTTATACAATACAAAAAAGTTGCCAAAAAGGCTTACATAAGATACATCCATTGCATGAAATTAGTTGCCAGTTCTCAATTTTTGCATTACATATATGTTTTTACACACGTCAATCAAGATGGATTCTACAACATATACAGGCCAAAATAAGATGTATAAATGTCCACTAGTTTGGCTCCACCGGTGCACAAAAGTCTTCTCGCAATCTTTTCACTACACTGGGGAACCTTTTGGGGAAGGGGGAACCTATACCGATGGGATGCACTCCACCTTAACCAAAAAGGAACCTGGCTGCTGACGCTAAAAATTTAAAAGGAGATAGCGCACTCTTTAAACTAGAATCTAAGGGAAAGCCAACAGGTGCCGAGGAGCGCATGGTTCGGACCGAGGCAGCTTCAAAAGTTGCCATTAATTAGAGTATCCTAATGTAGAGGATAGGAAATTAGCCCAAGGAGCTCAGGGGGGAATCGGTGTGAAACAGTCAAACTCTATTGATTCCAGGATAACTGAAATAATTACTTATAATAAACAGAATTTTTTTTAAAAGGATATATTTAAATGTCTATATACAAATGCTAGAAGTCTAAAAAATAAGATGGGAGAATTAGAGTGGATGGCACTAAATGAGGGTATAGACATAATAGGAATCTGAGACCTGGTGGAATGAGAATAATCAATGGGACAGAGTATTACCAGGGTGCAAAATATATCGACATGACAGAGTGATGTAATCTATAGCTGAAATCTGCCATGGTACTTGAGGATTAGAGGGTACCAAATGTAACGCCGATGTTTAAAAAGGGCTCCAGAGGCGATCATGGTAACTACAGGCTGGTGAGCCTCACATTGGTGTCAGGTAAACTTGTGGAGATGATTGTCAAGAACAGATTTAATGGGAATATTGATATACATGGCATAATGGGGAAAAGTCTACATGGATTTAGCAAAGGGAAGTTGTGCCTCACTAATCTACTGGAATTTTTTGAGGGAGTAAATAATGGGATGTGGATAAGGGTGAGCCAGTTGATATATAGTGTATCTGGATTTTCAGAAGGCATTTGATAGGGTCCCTCATGAGAGAGACTTGAGGAAACTAAGTGGTTAAAGGTTTATTAAGGGCATCAGCCATCGCTATAGACCAAAGAATGCAGAACAAACAGCCAACCATATATACAAAATTAAAATATATATCAAAAGACCTAATAATTCCAGTCAGTTAAAAGAAATAAAAAGGACAGATACCTATCCCAGTTTACATACATCCATATTTCAAGAGGCTGAAGCCAAACTTCTCTAAGATTATCATAGTGGGGACATCTACACAGGAAATGCTCAACAGATTCCACCTCATCTAGGGAACAGATACAGCGGCGTTGATCATACTTAACGCCCTCATACCTGCCCTCAGTCACGGCTGTCTGAAGCAGCTGGAAACAGGCCAGAGTGTAAAACCTGCGCAGATTGCTGTTAACTAGAGCATCCAAATATGGCTCAAATTGGCAGGTGACCTTAACTAACCCCAGACAGGGTGCTACTTTCCATGAGTTAAGGGCCGCTAAGTCCCCCTGGGTAGCAATATCTTTAAGATGGCCCCATACGTCCCTCTTTTTCCCTAAGATTGATTTGCCCACGAGTTATTCAAAAGAAAAGCCAATGTTTTTAAGAACTCTAGCCAAGTGGCACAACCAGGATACACCCTGGGCCCATAGTATAAAAGTTCTTCCCTAGACATTGGCACGAAATTGTAGATTCCGGCTGCATAGCTAGTCTAAGCCAATATCGAACGACTTCCATACTGGCTAAAGTGCCAATTGAAACCAGTCCTGTTTTGGCCCTTAATACTGGGTCCGGAACATATTTCCCCATCTGCAAAATTGAACTCAAAAATGTATTTTGAGCCTTTCAAGGACCAGTATATTGGGGTACAGTATAATCTCAAAGCCAAAGAGCAGAGAAGGGGGCACTTTTAATTTATAAACTTGCAGAAAGGTGGAGATTTTCACTCCCTGTGACACCCTCACTGCTTTACTCAATGCTCTCACGGCCCTCAACCCATTGACAGCCCTATTCTGAGTATGTTGCATCCACATTCCCCTGGCGGAGAAAGTAATGCCTAAATAAGTAAAGGCGTTAACCCTCCCCAAAATCTGACCACTTACCCGCCAGCCGACAGAGGTTTTGCACCTACCAATCACCATAACTGCCTCCGATTGGAGAAGTGGCTCCTACAAGTGAGGATGTTGTTAACTCTACTGATAAGCAGTACCAAAACCAGCTGCTGGAACGAATGGATTTCGAAACAGCAGATAATCCCTCTGGGGTTAGTCATTCCTTCCGGTGGGGCCCTTTACCCCCGAGTCCAGATCAGGATTGGTAGCTACCAAGTCCTTGTGGGGCTGGATATGCCTGGTGATGTATCAAGGAATCAGTTTTCTCTTGGGCTCAATTCATTTTTATTTGGGATGGGGGATTCCATTGGAGTCCCAGGAGTTTGTGATCTGTTCCATAAGTTGCCTGTTGTAGAGCAGGACAGACTGTGGACTAGGTTGGGAGCCCTAAGGGAAAATATGCAGTGCTCCGAACTCTCTTATCAGGCTCCGCAGTTCAACCACCCAGAGTATATTTACAAACCTGATCTCAATTCAGAGAGCTGGACGTCTGCAAGGTGTTTGGAATCACCAGAGCAGGGTATTCCTTCTATACAGGACTTGGCTAACGTGCAACAGTCAGCTTGCTCCCAGGGGTTGCCTACCCAGGGTACCAATCCTAATAGCAATGTAGCTATCGATGCTGCTAATTTGCTGACAGTTGAACCTGATCCCCAACCCTGACTGGGTCCTCTGAATTTGGCCAACCCCAGTGAAACGTTAGATGGTAAACTTATTGTCACGGAGGAACAGGGTCACACACGTGTGATACTGGCCACATGTAGACTACAAGTCTAGTAAATATGTAAAGTAAAAGGTTCCACATGTATGTAATGTTACAATTAAGAACTGTAAAACTCAAATCAAGACTGTGACACTTGACCAAGCTCCAGGAAATGGAAAGACAGTTTGTGGATTTGCCCCAGACGGATGGCCAGAGACATATAAAATGCTAATGCAGGCAGCCGTTGCCTACGTGCAAGAGACACAGAAAGCTGATAAAGAGAAATTCTAGAAGCCTCGAGAAGAGACGAGGGGTTTTCTCCGGGGGGATATAAGGTGTTGTACCCCAGAGGGGAGAGGGACTATCGGGAACTCACTCAACATCTTGCAGCCAGGAGGGCTGAGCCGAACTATGAACTGAGAGACAGGACTTTGCCTTCTAGCAACTCTAAGACTGAAGACCCAGTCGCTTACATCAAGGACTGAGAAGAACTTACAGACCTTGGTAGGGTAAGATCCTTATTTAGGAACTCAACCAGTATAGGTTAGGAATGCGTTATATTTACCTTTGATTTCTAGTAACCACTCTGTATCAACAATCTTGCTGATGTAATAAATAAACTTCTTATCTTTATGAAGAAGTGTCTGTGTCTAGCGTTGGAACACAAGCGAGTAACAAGAGTTCTCAAACTCTTGCAAACCCAGAGTTTAAAGAGTCTGTAAATGGGAAGGATCGGGCCCTTGGGTGGCAAAGGGGTTGTCCCTGCAGCAGGTTTGAATCGGCCAGAGAGAAAAACTGATTCAAGTAGGCTGTACACGAAGAAAATTGAGTAACTCAAACTCGGTAAACTGGAACATTAATAAAGAATGAAATTTTTAAAAAAAAAAAAACCGGTAAAGTGGGGGTGCGGACCTCCAACCCGTGACACTTATACCCCAAGAAGCCCAAAAGGAGTTTTTTTCTGTAATGTTGTGGAACATATCGGGCCTGGGTTCTAAAGTTCACGATGAGGATTGGTGTGAATTCCTGCCAGATTATGATATCATTTGCCTTCAGGAGACTTGGTTAAGAGAAGGGTTTGCTCTTTTTATGGAGTATTTCCAGCCAATTCTTCATAGTGCTCAGAAATTCTCTAAGGGGGGGCGTGCCTAGGGGGGCTTGCTTTTTTTGTAAACAAAGTTAGGCCTAATGTTTTTTCCCTACTTGAATCCCTGTGACCTGAATTCCAGGTTGGGTTGCTCAAATTAGATAAAGTAGGGCCTTTATATTTTCTTTTGTTTAATGTTTATTTACCACCTGCCTCTTCTCCATACTATCAAGAGGATGTATGGGAGATTCTGGAAGAGCAGCTATTAAACTTTGAAATACAATTTCCACAAGCATATATTGTCTTGGTTGGCGATTTGAATACCCCCCTGGGGAGGATCACAAAGGAGGTGGGTCCCCAGCAGAAGGAAACCTATCCGGATCCAAGGGATTTTCTTTTCTCTAATTTAATGGGGAAGTTTGATCTCGTGGCACTTAAGCCCTCCTCTGGTGCTAGCCAAGTCGAGAGTTTTGCCTTTTTCCGACCTCAGGGCTGCAGTGCTATTGACGTGATTCTGGTGAGCGCCTCAGCGAAGGAGCACTTTAAGAACTTTTCCCTGGTGCTCAGACCTGAGAGTGAGCATGTGGCTCTACTGTCCAGGTAGAGATCCAGAGGCCTCCTTTTGGTCCAGGGATAGGAGGGGAGCCAGGGAAGCTTATTCCGAAGCTTAGAAGGCTCCCCCCGCCCCCCTCCCCGGTAACAGTGATAAGCCAGATCCAGGACCTCTGTTTTTCAGATGACCTTATTAGGTGGCAGGCCGTGCTCTTGGATACTCAGGATAATGAAATCCTGGTTCAGTTATGAGTCTATAGTGCTAAGGGTCCTCCACGCCCTGCGAGATCCGAAGGGGTGGGATCGCATGTCTCCAAACAACCTTGGTATGATGATGCCTGTAAATCCATGAAGAGGCATCTCAAATTACTTATTTATTTATTTTTATTTATTTAATATATTTATACCCCGCTCCTCCAGCAAACCTTGACCTTAAGGTCAAGTGGGTTAAGGAAATGTGCTCTGATCATTGGAATCAGTTTTCGGCCCTTAGATCATCATACACTGCACTTTTGAAAGCCAAGAAGGGGGCATATTTCAACAAAATGTGGGCAGAGATGGCTGTAGCCCAGCGATTGGACAATTTTGGCAGATCTTGAATAGGCTGATAAGTCCAAGAGTCAAAAAACCCCACTTGGGACTACTCAGCCAGGATTGGGAGTTATTCTTTGGGCAGTTATACGCAGATAAGGAGGAGCTTTTGGAGGAAAGTGAAGTTACCTTGGACTGGCAGGATAGGGTGGATATTGGAAGTGCCTTCCAAGGGATGCAACGGATAGAGTTTCCCCAGATCAAGGAATTTATCCTGCGGTTGAAAAAGAACAAATCTCCTGGCCCAGATCAGATTACATCAGAAATGTTACAGGCAGCTCCTAAGTGATACTCTCCAAACTTTTTACCAAGATTGGGGGTGGATGTAGGGTACCATCCAGCTGGACACAGAGCTGGATCGTCCCAATTTTCAAGAAGGGCTCGCCAAAAGATCCGGCCTGTTATAGGCCGATAAGCCTGCTGTCTATGGTTGGGAAAATATTTGCTAAATTCCTTCTCGAGCATCTCGAAAAGTGGGCTGAGGAGCAGGCAATTATTCCCAGAGAACAACATGGCTTTAGGAAAGGTAGATCTACAACTGACTGTTGTTTCATTTTGGAACGTATTATTCACAAATACAATAAGATCAGGAAGGGCAAATTGTTTTTGGCCTTTATGGACCTTTCTAAGGCCTTTGACTCGGTCCCACAAACAAAGCTCTGGCAAAAACTCAGAGGGATGGGGATTGAAGAAACTCTGTTGGCACTTATTCTCTAGCTTCATTATAACAATCAGGCGCATATCAAACTAACACCTGAGAGATTGTCAATTAACTCTGTTCCAATTAAAAGAGGAGTGCACCAGGGGTGCGTACTTGCTCCCCTGCTTTTTAATCTTTACCTTGCTGATCTTATTGTTGGATTGAGACCAGAGGAGGCCCATATACCCAAAGTGGGGTCTCATCGGATATGTGTGATACAGTTTGCTGATGATCTGGTCCTATTGTCACAAACAGAAGTGGGGCTTAGATTAGAAGTTTATTAGAGAACTTTAGCTCTTATTGTGTGTGCGCTGGGTTGCAACCTAATCCACGCAAATCTAAGTAGTCATGGGATAAAAGGCTGTGTCTTATCATGGAACGGTAACTGGTTAAAGACTAGGAAACAAAGGGTAGGACTTAAATGGTCAATTTTCACAATGAGGAGAAGTAAATAGTGGAGTGCCACGGGGCTCTGTACTGGGACCAGTGTTGTTTAATATCTTCATCAATGATCTAGAAAAAGAAGTAAAGAGTGGGGTGATCAAATTTGCAGATGACACAAAGTTATTCAAGGTAGTTAAAACACAAGCAGGCTGAAGAATTTCAAGAGGATCTTGTGAGACTAGGTGATTGGGAATCTAAATGACAGATGAAATTTAATGTAGACAAGTGCAAGGTGATGCACATAGGGAATAATAATCCAAACTAAATGTACAGAATGCTGGGTTCTAAATTGGGAGTAACCACTCAGGAAAAGGACTTTGGAGTCTTTTACAAATTTTATTCGGCTAGCTTTCGCCATAGCCATATCCACAAAGCATATACAATACAGCAACATATACAATATATAAAAAGTAATATAATACAATATAATAAAATAATATCACAAAATCCAACGATCATAATATTCCAAAAATATTCCAAAAATTATATTCCAAAAATATATATACTCTTTCCCTGCACAGGTATTACACAAACGAGACAACCAAGAGCTAAGAAGTTTCTGCCTTGCTCTTCTGCGGGGGGTACCACGACCAAGCTTGTCCCCTGAAATTATAACACTAAGACTAACCCCCATTAAGTTGCTAATACCATTTAATCAGTAATTCCAATGATCCAGTTATAGTACTCCCACCTTCCCCCATTTCCAAGGATAGAAGACCACAATAGCCAACCACAATAAATTTGTCCTCATAAGATGTCTTCATCACTAACACTAAGGACCTCCCTTTTTTAGTGGCCAAATAAACAAAGGTAGCGACCGCACATGCCACTGCCTTTTCCTTTGTAGTGAGTAATTGCTCTAGCTGAAGATAATCAGGCAGATATGGATACTCATGCCACAAGGGCAATAACCAAACCTGCCTAAGCTCTTCATATAAAGGGCAATGAAAAATAATATGAAAAACATCCTCCAAGTGGGTATCACTACATAAACAATTCCGGTTTGCATAAGGCTGGTTAATATATTTTCCTTGCGTAATGGCAGATTTAATTAGCTGCATACGTACTTGTGTATAAGCTCTACGTATACAACATTTAGGAAGCCAGTCCAGATATAACTCAAAACCATGTATTTGTTTGATTCAGCAGTAATTGGGTGTGACTTTTCAGTCCACCAAAGCAGCGATATCTTCTTGCTTTCCAATATCTGTCACCCTAGATTTAATGATATTTCCCATGCTAACCCTATCTTTGGTAAGTAAGTATTCCATGGACAACCCTATACTTCTCAGTTGTTGCGAGATCTTGCTTACCCACTGATACAAAGGGCTCTGTTTCTGCTCAAGTTCTTCTTGTAAGCAGAGAGATGTCAAACATGAAGCCTCCCGGGTACAAAGTTTTGCCCAATAACATGAACCCTTTATTTTAATCTTGTTCAAAATAGAGCATACTCCAGTTTCTGCCCTAAGAACTGATCCTGGGACCGCTTGCAGAAGTCCCAGGATGCTACGCAAAAACTTATTTTGCACAACTTCAAGCTTGGAGCAGCAGGATCCATCAAATATCTCTGCCCCATATGTAACCAAACTTTTAACTTTGGCCATAAATACTTTAAGAGTTTGAGATACTGGGGCCTCTAAAGACCCAGCAACAAACTTATGAATACCTCTGGATACAACTGATGCTTTCAGTGCCAGCTCTTTCACATGCCTATCCCATTTCAGGTTATTGAAAAAATTCAAACCAAGATAGGTATAATTGTCTACCTGGAGTAAAAACTCATCACCAAACTTCCACTGATACTCCTCACGCTTCCCACCAATGACCATGATCTGAGATTTCTTAGAATTAACCTGCAGCATATTAGCATTGCAAAATTCCTTCAATTTATCCAGCTGATGTGTCAAGCCTTTCCTGGTTTGCGACAATATCACGATGTCATCGGCGTACATCAAAGCCGGTATTGCCCTGTTCTTAATCTTGGGGGGGTGACCTTCCTTTCCCAGATAAACCATCAGGTCTCCCAAGAAGATGTTAAACAAAATAGGGGCCAATATTCCCCCCTGTCTAACCCCTCTCTGTATGGGGATAGATTTCGTAGAGGAAACCAAGGGAGACACTTGAACATGAGCAATATTACCTGTGTGCAATTGAATTATAAGAGCTAACAGAGTCTCATTTATCCCCTTACATCGTAGTTTAATCCAAAGTTTTTCTCTTGAAACTGAATCGAAAGTCTTGCACAGATCTATAAATGCAAGGAACGACTTTGGAGTGGACAATACATTGAAATTCTTAGTTCAATGTGCAGCAGCTGTCAAAAAAGCAAACAATATTAGAAATTATTCAGAAAGGGATAGAGAAAAAAACTGAAAATATCATAATGCCCCTATATAAATCAAGTACTCAATACATCTTGAGTATTGTGTGCAATTCTGACCACTCCATCTCAAAAAAGATATAGTAGAACTTGAAAAGGTTCAGAGAACAGCAACAAAAATGATGAAGGGTTTGCAACGACTTCCATACGAAGAGAGACATGATAGGTTACAGCTCTTCAGCTTGGCGAAGAGAAGACAGAGGGGATATGATAGATGTTTATAAAATCTTGAGGGGGGTGGAACAAATAGATAGGAAACGTTTATTTACCCTCTCAAGTAGTACTATAGCTAGGGGACACTCCATGAAACTTACTGGTGGCAAATTTAAACCAAATAGAGGAAAGTATTTTTCACTCAACGCACAGTTAAATTATGGAATTTGTTGCAAGGTGATGTTGTCAGGGCCAGTAGTATTGCTGGGTTTTAAAAAGGACTGGATACGTTCCTGGAGAATAGGTCCATTAATGACTGTTAGCCAAGTAGAGTATGAGATTGGAACTTCTTACTGTCGGGAGCAGGAAGAGATCAGAAGAGAATTTTCTTTTTCTTTCTTTCTTTCTTTCTTTTATTTCTTTTATTTATTTCTTTTATTTCGTGATTTGTATCCCGCTCCCTCCAGCCCTACAGCAGTTCGGGGTGGCTCACAAGACATTTAAAAACCGCATATAAAAACAATACATAAAAGGGATTACTAAAACAATAAAAACAACAAGGAGGTAAAACCACTGGTAAAAAAAAATCCCCCCCTATTCCCCCCCCCCCAAAGGCCCGGATGAACAGCCAGGTCTAACAGCCCCGACGAAAGGCCAACAGGCTGGGAACTGGGCAAGCTGGGAGGGAGTTCCACAGCCATGGTGCAGCCACCGAGAACACCTTCTCCATCGTGGCCCCCCAGTTCACCTGGGGGACTTATAAGAAGGTGGCCCGGTAGACCGCAGAGGTTGCTCTACGGCCCAGGGAGTGAGGCTCTCTCAGATAGGAGGGGCCCAGACCATGTAAGGCTTTAAAGGTTAAAACCAGCATCTTGAATCGGGCCTGGAACGCTATAGGCTGCCAGTGCAGAGCCTGGAGCACTAGTATAATGTGCTCCCTACGGCCCGTCCCTGTTAGGAGATGGGCTGCCACATTCTGTACCAGCTGCAGCTTCCAAGTCGTCAACAAGGGCAGCCCCACGTAGAGTGCATTGCAGTAATCCAGCGCTGAGGTGATGAATGCATGGATGAGGGTGGCCAGGTCAGAGCTTGAAACATATGGCTGGATCCTCCGCACAAGACATAATTGGTGAAAGGCTCCCTTTGTCACCTTCTCCACCTGACGATCCAGGCAGAATCCAGGGTCTAACAGAACCCCCAAACTCTGCACCTGCGGGGCCAGTGGGGAGCGAATCCCCTCCACAAGGGGAGCCATCACCTCCGCTGCCCTACCCACTAACATCACCTCCATCTTATCAGGATTCAGCTTCTGTCTGCTTAGTCTCATCCAGTCACTCACTGCTAGAAAGCACTGGGAAAGCACCGAGACTGCAGGACCTGGGTTCGTTGAAAAAGAGAGGTAAAGCTGGGTATCATTAGC
Organism: Sphenodon punctatus; assembly: GCA_003113815.1. NCBI lineage: Eukaryota > Metazoa > Chordata > Lepidosauria > Sphenodontia > Sphenodontidae > Sphenodon > Sphenodon punctatus. The sequence continues at coordinate 273,000 of QEPC01014024.1, forward strand.
TTACTGGTGGCAACGCACACCAAACCGTCTCATGGCCTCACCCAGGGATTGCATATAGATGTTAAATAAAAGTAGAGACAGAATCGAACCTTGCGGTACACGGCAAGCAAGATCCTGGGAGCCAGATGTTTCTTCCCCCAACACCACCCGCTGGCTTCTCCCTGAGAAGAACGAGTGGAACCATCCTAAGACAGTCCCATCCTCTTCCCCCCAGGGTCTGCAACTGTCTCAAAAGCAACCCATGGTCCACTGTACCAAACACTGTCAAGACAGAGATCTAGTAGGACCAGAAGTGCTGAATGTCCTAAATCCATCTCTCGGCGGAGGTTGTCTACCAAGGCCACCAACACGGTGCCATATCCTGGACGAAAACCTGATTGAAAAGGATCCAAAAAACCAATGATATCCAGATGACCCTGGAGCTGCTGGGCCACCACCCGTTCAATAACTTTCCCTAGAAAGGGAAGGTTAGAGACCGGTCAGTAGCTGGCGACAGAATCAACGTCCAATTATGGTTTTTTGAGCAGGGGCCGCACCACCGCCTCCTTGAAGCAGTCCGGCACCCTGCCCTCCCGAAGGGAGGCATTGATCACTCCCACCAGCACTGGTCCCAAAGTCTCCCTGGAGGCTTTCACCAGCCAGGATGGGCATGGATCTAGTTCACAGAAGGTAGCCCTAACAGACCCCAGAACCCCCTCAGCATCGGCCAGCGTCACTTCCTGAAACTGATATCCCAAAAATGGATCAGACGTGGCATCCGTAACCCTCGGCTCTCCTTCTGCATCAATCCTGGCCCCGAAATCATGCTGGATTTGAGATATCTTATCTGCGAAGTAGTTTACAAACTCCTCACAGCGGGCTTGGGAAAGCTTCCCCTCCAGTCAGAGAGAGGCCGGACTGACCAGCCCCCTCACCACCCAGAAAAGCTCAGCTGGATGCAGCTTTGCAGCAGCTATGAAGCCAGCAAACAATTCCTTTTTGCCCATTGTGACTACTGGTACTTCTCCCATGCAATCGGGATTGGCCGCTGTTTGAGACAGAATGCTGGGCTTGATGGACCATTTGTCTGACTCAGTATGGCATTTCTTATGTTCCTATCTTACAAAAAAGTAACAAAGTTCAACTTCTCATTTTAACCCATTAGAGATGATGGTTTTAAGTTTACAGATCCAGAAAGCCTCTCTTCTTAATGTTTAATCTCTTGAACCACTTTAAAGATTATACTCAGTCACCCCAAAATAATACATCAATGACACTGTGTTTCATACTACCAAAATGCTGAACTAAAGGAGCACCTTTTTATTTTTTATATTGCTTTTATGTTCACTTATACAAATCTTAACTTTCCTGTTGGTTTTACCTATGTATAATTTATTACATAAATATTGAATCACATAAACAGCATATTTAGTAGAACATGTAGTAAATTGATTCAAATTATACCTCTGACCAGCTGCTAAAGGATTAATGGGGGAAAAACTTCATCTTACTAGTAAGAGAAGAACAAAACTCACTATCACAAATGTAATGACCAATAAGTTTAGAAGTATCCCATAAAGTATGTGTAAAATCTTCCTCCTTCTGACCAAACCAAAAATCACTATGCACCACAAAGTCCTTGATATCAGAGGGCAGGTCCTTGTTTTAAAAGCAAAGGTGGAACGTTCTTTAAATACAGTCACTGTTTTCAAACGAAGCTAATATTTATTTATACTATTCTCTATAGAGAAACCAATATTTTCCTAAATCAAACTGCATGTTTTTAGGGTGTTTTTAGACAAGCGCCCTTCCCCCCCCTCCATTACCCACCCATCATACAGGTTGCAGGGTTGCATAGGGCGCCAATGTGGCCCTGCAGCCTGTGTGATGGGCAAGTAATGGGTGGGGAGATGCTTCTCTAAAAACACCTAACAACATTTAACTTTCCCTTTGGGTTGCAATAACTCTAATCTGGAAGAGCCTTGTAATATCCATAATCAATGACTTTATTAGGGTATCCTTTACTTAAATTATCCATAAGTATGTTTGCCAAACACTTAAAAACTTCTAATTGTGTACAGTTCATTTGAAGTCTGAAAAACTGCCCATAAGGTAAATTTCTTTTAATATGTAATGGCTTGAAACTATCTTATCTTAACGAAGTATTACAATCTAGTTTTTTTTATACAGAGTTGTATAAGCCCTATATTACTACTTTAATAGTAATGTCCAAATAATGAATCTCTTCATCAGTAAAATGCACGTCAAACTGTAAATTGGGATTTCTGTTCAGCCATGAACACAATTCCATAAATGAACTAATAGTATTATTCCAAATAAAAATATATTATCAATAAATTGCCACCATGTAGTGATGCAGCCAGTGTAAGGATTATTATTGTGAGGATAAATATATTTGTTTTTAAAGGCTACCTCTGGCACCATAGAAGACCCCATGGCTACGCCTTTATTTTATTGTTCTATGTATTTTTTTTGTGTTTTGATTTGTTTCAGTAAATTTTGCTATCATTATTTCCAGTAGCTTTTTTGTTTTTCCATGTGGTGGAATATCTGCATGCAGCTGCTGTGTTTTGAAGTAGGGAAGTGTGGCCTCGGCAGCAGCTACCACCATATTCTCCCTGCTTCTTGTGCCAGCGCTGAACACCTGGGCCTTTAGAGCAGCAGTGGTGTGGCAGGTTCTAGGGAGCAACAGCGTATGTCTGGGAGTGGTGGTGGGCCACTCTGCTACCATGCCCACTTCTGCTCTTGTCCCAGTAAGCTCCCTCCCTCGCATCTTATATCTGCTTGTGGGTTAGCTCCTGAGTGTTCAGTGTGAATAATATGGATTGCAACCACCCTGTAATGCATCTCTGAGAATGGTGCATTTGGGGGGCGAGTGTTACAGATTAAATCTGTCCCTGCTCTTTCCTTCCTTCCTTCCTCCTCTTTTAGTCTGTGCTGGATAATACTTGCCAACAAATGTTTTCATAACAGGACACTCTTGAAGTCAATAATAGTGATTTCCACTCCCCTCCCCATGCATATAGTTCTTGGATGATCTTTGCTGCTGCAAAGCTTTGGAAGTATCTCAACTGGTGAGAAAGGGATTTGTCTGCGTATATATCCTGTGGGTGTGATTGGCACCAAAAACCTTGGAATGTTACTGGGCCTGTGTTACTAGGGAGCTTTTTTTTTATTTTATTTTTATTTTTTGAAAGATTTATTTAGTTCAGCAAGTCATGACAAATTACAGAGGTTACAAAGAATGCATGGAGTTCCTAGGTCCAGCGTGAGACTCTTGTACAGTTATAAACTGAGACAAGTTCAACATACCAAGTAAGAGTAAACCATACTCAGACCCCAACCTTCTAAAACAAAACAATCCTTCAACAAGTTAAGCCTGCCCTATGTTTATTTAGGGCTAAAGTGGTGAACCAGTTTCTCTACTCCTTCTCTGTTTGGGTCCCGACTTTTTTGAATAATATTTCAAATTTATTTCAGAACGTAACCATTGGTCATTGTCCACATAAACAAACACATACATCATACACAGACAATAGGCATAGCAACATAAAACAGCCCTGATATAAAAGGGGAAAGCAAAATATGGGGGACCAGCCCACCACCAAAAAAATACCTCCCCAAAAAGGCTGGGAATTAACTTAAAATACAATAAAACTTTAAAAACACAAGGAAACATTGTTTGGATTTACTCATAACAACCCATAACAGCCCAACAATCACATGGCCACCCCAAATTAGACAAACAGTACTCTCAATAAATGCAAGCAACGCCAGATACCTATTGGGCTTGAAAAGAGAGGAATTTCCGGCGTGCATTAAAGGCACAAACCAGAAAGGACATAACTGCCTGGGTCACTGGGTTGACAACATCCGCCAAAATAATATCGACTTCCTACAAAATGGCTTTCTACGAGCCATTTTGGGGGTTCCAAAGGGAACCCCTCAGGTCCTTCTGAGAGCCAAGACAGATTCACGGACCTTGAAATCACAGGCCTTCTTGGCAACTATAAAATACTGGCTAAAAGTGACCTTATTTCCCCCTAACCCTTGTCATCTTGTTAGCTTGGTATCTGGGGACCAATACATTAACTCATGGTCACAGTTTGTTGAAAACGAGGTTTTGAAGTGGGCTTTTCCAGAGATTTTTTACTCCCTTTTGGTTATAAGAATGCTGTGTCCCTGGTGAAGAGTAGGATTTTGGACCACAAATTACTAAGCGAGTCATTGCTTATGAGATCGCAGAGAGTGGCTCCACTTTACCTGAACATTCAGTTACAGTCATATGATACTAGTTATCTTTTTCTTTGGACAGACTGGCGGTTGACAGGTTTTAACATTCAGATTTAATGTCTTTCCATCAGCCATTCTCCAGGGCCGATTCGCTGGCTTACCTTTCATCTCTAGGTTTTGTGCAAATTGTTCCTTATCTCAGATTGAGAATCTTGAGCATGTTATCTTTTTTGGTCCAGTTTATGCCAAACCCAGGACAAGGTTTTTGCATACTTATATTGTGAATTGCCCGGCATGGCTTCTGGACTTCCTATTGATCAAATTACTTTCTGGTAGAGATTCTTGCCACTCAAGAGCAATGGTCCAATTTGTGCATGCGTTCTAGAGATTAAGAAAAAATATAATATGAACCGACTGTGATTGTGATGATTTTGATTCTTTTTTGTGCTTATGGTTTTATTTTACAATTTGGTTGTCGGGCGCATGTTTTGTTCCGTGTGCTTTTATTTCATTTTATTGAGTGTATTGTTTTATACTGTTAAAAAATACTATTCAATAGTATGGTTTTATTTTACCTTGTATTTATATTCTTTTGAAATGGCCTTCTGGTTACTCAAATAAATACTATCTAAATTTAAAAAAACAAACCAAAAAACCAAAAACACATTCGGGCCTGCTGGAGATACATACAAAAGTGTCTAGAAAATGTTCAGTCACAGGGGCAGTGTAGCTTCTGAGAAAAGCCTCATCCAGGGCGGCGCACTGGGCATGCGCATAGAGTAGCCACACCGGGGAAAAGCTCCACTCCTCCTAACGCAACTAATAAACTTTAAAAGAATACCCTGACCACAGAAATCATTAAAAACAGCTCCCCTGATGAGCGGAAGATCCCGCCGGAGATTGCAGCAGAAAAGAAAGGGGGTGAGTGACACCATTCAAGCCTTTTGCAAGGCTAAAGACAGACCGCCCCCGCAGCTCAACTGATTGCGACAGATAAGATGGCGGGCGGACGGGAAAACACTGAGCCTGAGAGGAGGGAGAGGGCGATGCTATCAACTTGTCAACTTAACTAAAATGTTGAGACAGCAAGACGATGAGGCTAAGGCAGACAGGGAAACAATTAAGGAGGGGCTGTCAAAAGTAATCTCTGCCACGGATATAATGAATAAAAAAATGGATGATATGACGCAGAGGATCACAGAAGCAGAAAATAGGTTGAGCACGCAGGAAGATGTTGCAGAGAGACACGAGGGGCAAATAAAAAAGATGGAAAACCAGGTTCTGAATTTAACTCATAAAATTGAAGATCTAGAGAATAGAAGCAGGAGGAATAACATTAAAATTATTGGAGTGCCAGAACAAGAGGAGACAGGGTCAGGTAAAGACCTGGTGATTGAAATCATTAAACAAGTCTTCCCCACCAACACTGAGTTGCATAAAATTGAAATTGAAAGGGCCCATAGGTCCTTAAG
>QEPC01014024.1:283048-349756 GCA_003113815.1 Sphenodon punctatus
GATCAAAAAGAAGTGGGAACAGGGGACATTATTATTATTATAAACATTTGTATAGCACCAACCATGAGCCTGGTACTTTACAGAACAAAGATAAAGACACGGTCCCTGCCTATGGCTTACAATCTAAAACGACAAGGAGGGGGGCGACAAGGAGAGGGGACAAGGGGAAGACAAGGGAGAAACAAACAAACATGCAAGCGGCTGCGAAGTGTCAGGTGCGTATGCTTGGCTTGGTTCCATAGGCATTGGGAAAGGCGGCAAGGAAAAGGTGGGTCTTGAGGAGGGGTTTGAAGGAGCGGAGGGAGGAGGCAAGGCAGATGTGGGCAGGGAGGGAGTTCCAGGCATGGGGGGCAGCGAGGACGAAGGGTCAAAGGCGATCAGGTGAGCAGGAGAAACGAGGGAGAGTGAGCGAGGGGCGCTTAGATTTTGCGATACGTAGATCAATGGGCACGGGGGGAGGAGGATGGGGAGGGGGGATGGGCATGGGTGAGAGTAAGGGGTAGGTTGGGTGGAGAAAGCCCACTGGAGGAGGGCCATGAGAAGGAGGGAGGAGATAGAGGACATTCTTATGAGTTCCCCTTTTAAGGTTGACGGTCGGTGAGAGTGTTCCATTTATAATCAGATGTGATTTGGACCCTTTATAAATAACATTCACCCACCTCAAAAAAATTTCCGGAAAGTCCATCATCCTCAGGGTTTCAAACAGGAATTGGCCTTCGATCCTGTCAAACACCTTCTCAGCATCCATGGAGATTACCATGGTGTTTGTGTTGTTTGTTACATTAATCTGGTGGATTATATCAACCGTCTTCTTAACGTTATCAGTACCCAATGTCAATGGAATGAAACCCACTTGATCCAGGTCAATAAGGGAGCCTATACAGATGTTGGACCTATTAGCTAGGGTCTTTGAGACTATTTTAAAATCCGAATTAAGTAAGGATATGGGATGATAACTAGCACTCTCCTCTGCTGGTTTGCCAGCCTTCAGGCATAACGCAACATTCACTAGAGAAAAGGAATTGGGCATAGTGCCAAATTTGATTGTCATTTTATACGCTAGTTAATATGGGAGCTACCTGGTCTGCAAAGACCTAGTAAAACTCTTGAGGAGAAGCCATAAGGACCAGCAGCCTTTCTTTGGGGAAGATGTTTGATGGTATTTTTAACCTCCTCCTCTGTGAAAAGCTCATTGAGCATTTCTTTCTGGAACACGTCAAGGTAATTTTAGGGATTTTAAGAAACCATGTGTTTTGGCTTTGTCAGGAATAGAAATTAGATAGGGACTCAGCGATTTCCTCTTGCTTAGTAGACAAACAACCATCAGCCTTCCTGATTTGAGGAGTTGTAGACTTATTTTTCTTCGTTTTAACCAGGTTGGCTAATAGGCGGTCACCCTTTTTGCTCTTCTCGTTATATAAACATTTGATCCGCCTTAATTGCTGGGCTGTTTTATCGGCCTCAAGGAGGTCTAAGTTTAGTTATGTGTCTTTGACGTCTCTTACTGGGATTAGCTTTATCAGGAAGCAGCTGAATATTCAGTTGTGCGTAGAGCTCCTTTAACTCCTTGGCTCTGTCCTTCTTATGAAAAGTTGCCAAAGAAATCAATTCACCCCTCAGAATGACCTTTGCAGCATCCCACAACATATGAGAGGTTGCAGGGGGGATGTCATTATTGTTTAAGTAGTCTTTTAATACTTCAGCATTTTTTTTCTTTGGCCAATTGGATTTGTAATAAATTACTAGGTAGGCACCAGGTACTAGGAGGCTTTATAGAACGACTTTTTGCCTGCAATGTCAAACCTACGCCATGATTATCAGTGAACACCACCGGAATGATTATATATTCAAGGTGTTTCTCTATTCCTTCTGGCATCATTAAGACATGGTCAATTTTGGTGTAAGTCCCGTGCCGGTGTGGAAAAAATGTATAATCTCTGTGCCCAGGATCTAGCACTCTGCTAATGTCTTTGAGACTAGCTTCGCTGATCAGTTCAACCACTCTTTTCTGCCAGCCCTCCAAGGGAGACCTACAGGACCTATCCATGTAAGAGTGGGGACAGTTCAAATCTTCCATTATCAGAATGTTCCCTTGCGCCAAATCAAGAATTTTTGAAAGGTGATCCTGAAAGAAGGGAACTGAATTACCATTGGAACAATATTTATATTTATTTAAGTAAATATAAGTAAACCAGCGTAAAAACCTCCCCTTTCCTTTCTACAACTCGTAAGAGAAAACAACCCTCTTTGTCCTTGAGTTGCCTTAATAACTGGAAGTCAGATGAAGCCAAAAATCCTATCACCCTGGCCCTCTTTTTAGCGGTGCAAAAGAAGTAGAGGTGACCAAAATATTGATCTCTAAAGCAACGATACGTATGTAAGAAGGTTTGTCTCTTGTAAAAAAAACCAACTCTGCTCTCTAAGACCTAATGAAATATGCTGTTCACCACCATTTGGCTGGGCAATTTAATCCTCTTACATTCAGAGATAAATTTCAGAGGTTGCATCATCTCATGCAATATATTTTGGAGCTACCACCAGTACAGGACGCATTTTTTATATGTAAAGAATTCTTTCTAACAGTATTTAACCCAGCAAAATTTGCCCCTTTCCATTTCATCCAGACCTCAGAAAACTTCCCTACTCCAGCAGGCCCATGAGCTGTCACAAACAAATATAACCAAATGAACAAACAACAAAGAAAAATAGCAAAAGCAATAATAATAATAAAAAACCTTAAGACCCTCCCCCCCCAACTAACCAATCTCCTCCCCCGGCTTTTAAAGATGAAGAATAATTTATTTTCCCCCAGTACTCTTGGAGGGTACAGAATCGCCTTACTCTTTGCAGAGTTCTTGGTGGCAACGTTTGGCCTCTGAAGAAATCGTAGACTTGCTTTGCTCTTAGCAGAGCACATGGCAGCAGCATTTGGCCCCTGAAGAGAACTTAATTGCGCCTTACTCTTTACAGAGCACACGGTGGCAGCGCTTGGCCCCTATTGAATTTCAAAAACAAACAAACAAAATTCCAATATCCTTGGAAGTCGCATAATCGCCTTACTCTTTGCAGAGCTCACGGCGGCAACGCTTGGCCCCTGACGAGATTGTAGACTTTCGTTGCTCCTAGCGGAATGCACGGCGGCAGCACTTGGACCCTATGAAGTTACCAAAAAAAAAGTTAAACTAGCCAACATAGGCACTACTTATGCCTCTGAAAATCCACTCTCTTCTCTCAAGCTACCAAGCTGCCATCCAGTGGCAGTTACACAGCATTACCGAACCTATCCAAGATAGAAAATGGCATGATAGAACAAGGAATGAACTGTTCTACCCACTGGGTAACTTAACATTCAGAACCCATTGACAATAAGACCTCTAGCAAATTCTCCCATATTTAAGATAATTCCCCCAGGACATATACAGTGATCTGCTCTATGCAGAGTGACAAACCTTTACCACTAATTACATCATTTTGAAAAGATGTAAAGATAAGAACCCACTAAATAAATGGGGCCCTATATTGAAGAACCAAACATACCCCTTGATGAGGTATCAATAACAGAACAAGTAAAGGGATTAGAAGTTATTGCAAACCCAGAGTCATTTAAGTAGCCGAGGTCTCATCATTCAAAGGAGAGTCCCTTGAAAGCACAGGATTGGAGCTCAGGAACTTTTTAAAGCCTTCCACGTCATCAAAATATCTTCTGCCATTGTATCCGGGTAGATTTGAATGGTGTCTCCTTCAAATTCTAGCGTGTGAGAGCCTCTTGCCAGTTGCAAAATCTTCTCCTTTCCCCGGAAATTTAGGAATTTAACAATAATAGCCCGGGGATGCTCACCATCCCCAGGTTTAGATCAGAGGTTCTGATGTGCCCTCTTCACCACTGCAACATGCAAGTGGGACTCTGTTGGGAACAACCCTTCAAGGAGCCACTGTATGAATTTGCACAGGTCCCAGGGCATCACTCGCCTCTCCAGCTCCCATAAATCTTAAGTTGGAGTGCCAGCTCCGATTCAGTCCTCTCGTTTGCTTGACAAGGGAGAGACGGAGGCAGAAAGGGATTGAAGCAGGTCCTCTTGGACTAGGCCCTTGTCCTCAATCATGCTCACACGCTGCTCCATGTTGTCTACCCGCTTTGTGATAACCTCCACTTCTTTTGTGACAGTCGCAAAAGCTGTTTTAAGCAAGCCTAGCTCTCCCATCAGCTCCTGTCTGGCTTGATTCAGTTTTTTTAAGATCTTTAAACATACCAATTACCTCCAAAACGCAAGCAGGAAGGACCCTTTCTGAACACATCACTGCCATGTTTTTGTCAGACTCTGGGGATGGGGCAATCTGCAGTTCGTAGGACCTTTTTATTGAGGATCTGTCACTTCTTTTTGTGGTCTTCGCCATTGGGATGGGCTTTTCTGATATTTCCAGCTGGACAGGTCGGGTTTATTCAGTGCTAAAGTCTTTGTTTATGAAGATCCCAGCGGAGCTCCTGCACCATGCGTCAACTTTGTAGGCATTCTCACTAGCACCCCCCCTTATTAGGGAGCTTTGATTACCCACTAGTTAGTTTCTGCATCATGTGAGCCCCCATTATGAGACTGTGCATTGACAGGGAAGAAAATTACCCATTTTAACCATACTACCATTGAAGTGGCTTCTCATTCAAAGGAGGATTCCAAGAAATATCAAATCTAAGTAATATGGATGCTTCCAACAGTTTGTCCTATTTTGTTCCTCAATGCCCAGTTCAATATTGGATCCTAGTTTCATTTTTAGTGCCAAATTCTGATCTGCAGGGCTGCTGAATTCCTGCTTTTGCTTTCCAGTGGCAATGCATGCTTCAGCTGTCCCATCTTGAGGCATAAATGAGGTGTAGGTATGAGTTAATTGTGAGCATAGTTTTTAGTTGTAGCAATGGTAGACCTTTGTTTTGCTAGTAGTATGGCCTAAAGATTTTATCATAATCAGGGGTAATTAAGCCTTCAGAAGAATGTTCTACAGATGGCATGCATTTGTTTTTCTCCAGGCCTTACCATGCCTTGTTGCTTCTGAATGATGAGAAATTGTTGCTTAATGAGCTCCCATTAGATTGCTCCCCTGCTCTAGTGAGAGTGATTAAAACGACCTCTTCTGTGAAGAACCTGCAGCAGCTGGCTCAGGATGCTGACCTTGCATTACTTCAGGTAAGTTCCCTCCACAGGCTGCTTTTCTTTGCAGTGTTTGTGTTGTCTGTGATGGGGTAGGGAAGAAAGACACCTTAGTGGGAGATGTGTTGGTCATCTGTGGTTCTGTGACTGACTCAGAATTATCTCTTGTGTATCCAACAATAATTTAGTCTTTCATGTGTTCTTATGGTATTTACTTTGTCAGTGTACATTTTAAATGCTGGTGAAATCGTAGAGCTGCTCTATCCTGTTACTGGTGCTACAGCTGGATCTGCTAACCCAGAGTGCTGTGTTTGAACTCTATGAAGTACTCCTCCTTTGAGAAGAGAGAGAACAGAGGTCTTGCATGCAGTTTCAGTATGGTGTCCCAGGCAGACTGTGCAGCAGAAGGCAGCCCAGTAACACAGTTTTGTTTTATTTATTTGTTTTTTTGCAATACTTGATATCCCGAGGCGGCTTACAAAATTATAAATAAAACACAAAAACAACAATAAAATTCATACACCAAATTTAAAATATTCAAATTTAAAACCTTCAACAGTATCAAGATAAAACCCCATCTCTCCCCCCCACCCACCCACCTTTCCCCCCTTCTCCTTCTCCCTCACTACACATCTGATGATACAGCCAGGTCTTACATTTCTTCCAAAAGGAAGGAAGATCCAGGGACAAGCAGACATCCACTGGGAGATAGTTCCAAAGTCTCGGGGTAGCCACTGAGAATGCCCTCCCCATCATCACCACCCAACATACATGGGGGACTTTGAGGAGGGCACTCCCAGCCGACCGCAGGGGCTGATCCAGGTCCTGGGGGTGAGGCAGTCCCGTAGGTAAGTGGGACCCAGACCATATAGGGCTTTATAGGTAAAGAAGACTATAGGCAGTCAGTGCAGCGAACAAAGCACCGGTGTTATGTGCTCACAGCGGCTCGTCCCTGATAAGAGACGAGCTGCCGCATTCTGCACTAGGTGCCTATAATAATTTGACTTCCTGTATGAACCATACTTCAGAGATGGCCTGGACCCTTCAGTTGCTTCCATTTCCTGGGCAGAAAATACGCATATGTCTGTCTATACCCAGGGAATAGGGCTAAAACAAGAATAATATTTTTTTTCACATGAGATTCGTTACCGAGAACTTGGGACAATCTTGGTAATGGTTTGAGATCTCAGTCAAGAATTTTTCTCAATTTACTGTTTACCATGTACTGATTTACCGTGTACTGTGTTTGTCCCAGTTACGCGCATGCACAAAATGGCCATAGCAGCTGTTCTGCACATGTACAGCCCTCTTCCAAGATGGCGCTGGCAGAGTTGCTGCCCTTTTGGAAAAGGGCAGCCATTTTGTATATGTACATTACCAAGATGAACACAGTACATGGTAAGCAGTACACGATAAATTGGTATATGCTACACAGTAAATCACAGTAAATGGTAAATCGAGAAAATTCTTGACCGAAAAAGTGTTGAGAACCGAGCTTTCTTTGTTGTTGATTCTTGCTAAAAACAAGTCGAGAACCTCAATTCTCAGAAAGAATCGAGAACAAAACGAGATCAAGTTTCAGTCCTACTAAAGACTGAGCCCAGTGGAGAGTGATGGTATCACAGGTTGCTTGCTGCAGCTAAATCAGGATGATTGCATCACATATCATCATTACTTACCTTAAAACTGTGTAACATTGTTCATAAAGGAAAACAAGTTGATGTAAACTAATTTGACTTTCAAAAATCCTCTTACAAGAATCTACTAAAGGAACTACAGAGCAGTGCATACACCTTCCATGGGTCTAAAGTAACAGTATTGGCTCAAGAAAGGACAAACCACAAATAGGGGTTTGGTGAAAATTAGGTCTAGAGCTGTGTGGTTCATTGGCATAAAAATAGCACCACACAGCTCAGACTTTCTTGCTATCTCCTGCCAGAGGTGACAAAATTCAGTTTTGCTGTAGCCCCCAAGAGCCCTTAAATTTAGTAATCTACTCTAATAGTGAGATTAGAGACTTGCACAAAAAATTGTGATCTTTGTATCTTATAGTTCTCCAATAAAAATACACTTGCCAGCTCAAAAAATATACTTGCCAAAGGCAATTAGGCAGGTGGGTTTTTACAGCCCTGCCAAATAACTGTTAATTTAAGATTAAAGGTATGCGTTTAAAATGTCAAAAACTGATTGAAATGATCTCTGTACAGATGAGCATTATGTATTAAAAGTAATACTTGTTCATTAGATGGTAGAAAAAAAATAAAGGAAACCATTACTAAATCCTTGTCTGGTAAGATGGGTTAAACAGTCAGCTATATTAAGCAGTCAAGGAAAAGGTTTCTTTTTTCCCCAAGCAAGTTTATTTTCAAAAGTGCTTAGTACCTGGCAGCTTCTGTTCCAAGATATTTGATGCTGAAATCCAATGAAACTCTGACCCTTAATCTATAGCTTTTTCTTTCTGCTTGTTCTTTTTCACCCTAAAACTTATTGGGTACTGATTCCTTTATCCTGGTTCTTTATCATTCAACTCTAATGCTCAACTAAAATAGTTCTGGTTTTCCTTTAATTGCCTCCTCCTCTTGGGGCTCGCATGGCTGCAGTAGGCAGCTGGGACTAATGTCTCCCTATAGGTCCTCAGCAGTGAGCTTCTCTTGCATCTCCAGAGCATTGTATTTTTGTGCTTTGTGGGGAGGGTGGAATCAGCCCCTGTCTTAATTCTTTCTGTCTGTGCCATAGGCTCAGACTGTGGAATGTCATTCTCTTCAGTTGTCTCCAACAATTCCTCCCTGCACTGAGCTCTGCTCAGGATTTTCACTTGGACTGGTTGCTGCCACGCTCTAACCCAGGTACACTCTCCAATTAGGCGTAGTCCTTCATTTTACCCAACACCTGTATCCTCGCTACCACCAGCTACCCTGTGGGTGCTAGTTCTTAAAGGTTCAGAGCCACCCAAGAACTCTGCCCTGTTACAGTGTGAAGATAGTTCAGGGAACAGGAGCAAGGAAGGCTTAGACTCTAAACAGGGGACTGGGGAAACCAGGGCTATGATCAGGAAGCACAACTAGTCACTATGAGCCAAGAGGAGGGCAGTTGCAGCAAGGGAACAAGAGAAGACAAAGCTATGAACAAGGGGGCAAGGGGAGACAAGACTATGAACAAGGGGGGTGTAAGGAAACAGAACTATAAACACGGGTGTGAGAAGACAAGGCTAAAAGCCAGGGAGTGTAAGGAGACAATGCTATGAGTAGCAGGAGGGAAGGAGACAAAGCTACACACAGATAGGCAAGACTACAGGAGGAGGAAACCAGGACAACAGGGGAAGCTCTACTCAGAGACAATACTACAGAAGGGGAAAACCCTACACAGGGAGGCAAGGCTACAGAAGGGGAAAAGCCAGGACAACAGAGGAAACTCACAGGCCAAGATAATTCTAGCACTGCGGGGGAAAAGGGAATACACCAACTGACAGAGCAGAAGACAGGAGAAAGAGAGTATAGCTACAGAAGTGGGCAGAGCAAGAGTCAGGGACAGACTGCCAACAGAAGCTCCACACCTGTCACAGCCCTCAGGAGCCTAAAATAGTACAGAGAGTCAATCAGGCTGTGGCAGGTGGGTCCATGCCCTCTAGCAGGTGTGAGTGGGACACGGGGGAGGGGCGGGGGGGGAATACCATAGTAGGGAACCTGTCTCCTCCAGAGACCAGGCAGTGGCGCAGGGGGAAACGACAGCCCCATTCAAGCCCCAAGGCCAGGGGTTCAAGGCCCAGCCCTGACACTATGCAAGCTCTGTAGTGTGCCACAGACCCCTACCAGTAGGCATCCAAAAGATGCAAGCCCACACAACCCAGCATTGCAAGTATGCCCTCCATGCAAGCTCTGTGGCACATGCTTCCGCCAGTAGGTGGAGCCACAAGCCCCCCCCTCCCAAACACACACAGTTTGGCCCCATGTATGACCCTATTCAAGAGTTCAGTGGTGGTGGATGGGTGGCACTGGTGCCCCAGAGATCACATGGTCACTGCCACACAACCCTCCTTCTCCCCCCGCAAACCACAGCATATCAAGTTTGGAGCCCGGACCCCTGCGTGCCAGCAGACAGAACCATGGGAAACCAGATGCAACTCCCCCCCAAAGAAAAACATCCCCACATGCCTCCCTTGTTCTATGCCCTATGTAAGGCAAGCCCCCACCCCAAAACGCATCATCATTAACCAGAAATTAATTACCCCCCCCGTGCACCAGCTGGCCACATCTTGGGAAAGGCAGATCCACAGCAAAAGTATAATGCCAAACCCATGGCTAGGCCAGGGACAACCCCCCGCCCCCCAACTCCAAGCTAAAATGCTTAGCAACATAGCGCACACAGCCAAATTCACCAAAGAGACTGGAAAATGGCTGCTTTAATTTTGCCTCTGCCAGCCAATCAAAATATGTCCCGTGCTTGTCTCTCCCCCCTCCCCACCTGTCACCTCCCATTACCCTCTGCCTACCAAATACAGCACGAAGTTTCGTTTCCTAGCTCAGAGAAGCTTGGGTCGCTCTGGTCTTGCGCGGATCCATCACTCGATTGAGGGTTCCGAACTTTCAATGTACTGGACCTGATCCTCAGAACCTTGAAACTCAGTGATTCCAAACCAAGGACCATGATCCTCAGTGTAAACCTCCCCCCAAATTTGAATATTGAGTTTCAGCACTAATGGCAATGGATCGCAGTAAGTGGGGTTTGTTTAACAGGGAACACGTGGGAAGGGGGGAATAGGAGCGAGCATTGCAATATCAAATGGCCTGAGCATACAGTCTTCTAAAAATGCATTGTTTTGTGTGTTCACAGTTGCTGGGGGAAAGACCTTCCTTTTGAGGTAGTCATCCTTGCTGTGTAGTGGACAAATAATGGTGGTATGGCTTCCATTGATGGCCCCGACACAGTTTGAAAATCCTTCGTGTACAAAGCCTCCCATTATGTCATTCGGGTCAGTGAACTGCACGACTCAGTCCAGCAACACATCCACAAGAATAGCGCCCACCATGTAAATGCCAACACTGAATTGTTCTGCAACAGAGCAGCAGCAATCTGGGGTTGCAAGCTTCCATATAGCTGTGGTGACATGCTTCTCCACTAGGATTGCGCTCTGCATGACAGTGCTTTGCCTACTCTAGATGGGGCCAAAGAATCTTGGAAATCCTCATGACTGTTATCCGGAGCCACCACCACCATTGCGAGGCGAGCCTTGCGATCGCGGGGATGGGGGCAGCTCCCTGCATCCCCAGGAACCAATAGCAAGACTAGGCCCCACTATTGGGGCACGCACACATGTGCCTCCCCCCATCCCGGTAGCCCCGGCGACTCCAGCAGCCCCACCGGGATGAGGTGGGGCGGGCTGCAGCACCTCAGGAACGGTGCCGCAACTGTCGTAGCGCTCCGCGAGACTCGCAGCACGGCAGGGGGGTGGGACCTCAGCAATATATGACCAGCGCTGGGTGTGTCCCAGCACTGGTGAATGAAAGTGGAAACCGGCCACTTGTCATTTAAGTGCATGAGCTTCATTTTGTATTTGGAACTGAAAGAAAGATTGATTGTTGTTCCCCGCTGTTTTCCCTTGAACGTGTGAGTGAGTGTGTGGACAGGAAGAGAGTGTGTGTGTGTGTGTGTGTGTGTGGACCGTGAGAGAGTGACCCCTGTCTCCCCGTCCCCTGCCTGGGCATGCCGCCCTCTTCCCTGTGAGCAACCCCTACCGCCTCCTTCCCTCCCTTCCAACCCAGGCCCCGACCCTTGCTTCCCCCCACAGCGGTCCCATGACTATATCCTTCCCAACTCCTGTGTGGGTAGCACCTGTGGATGAGGTGTGTGGTGTGGGCCTTGTCCTTCCTCTGCCTTCTGCGCCCTATGATGATAGGGGCCCGGTCTCCGTGAGACCTCTGGGGCCCACAGACTATCCTGACGGGCATTCTCTGGGTGCCTTATTGAAGCAGGAGAAGAGGGTTAGTGGACAGGCGTGGGCCTGCAGAGTGGGAGAGAGCGTGTCCCCCCCCCTTCCCACTGACAATGACAATCTGCAGTAGCATCCTAACATTGGCAATCCATCCCTTGTTTCCCCATGATGCGTGCACATTTGCTCACTATACGTAACTTTTATCTTTTACCAAGAGAAGCTGGTGTGTATGTATTGCAGTGCTCAAGGCATTCACGACAGTAGTGGTGTCAGTGGTTCTGAATTTTGCTACCTGGCTGTGCCACACAGTCATGGCTTGCAACTGAATGTGGATTGCATGTGCACACTGGTGGATGCCAAGACTACAGCACCAAATTAGGAGATGCCCTCTTGGGGTTGCCCCTCCCTCGGCTGTCCTGACCACCAATCTCTTAAGAACCCTCCCAGTACCACTCTGAGAGGCAGTGGTAATAGGCCACCTCCATAGGCTGTATTTCATGTGCGAGAAGTTCCATGTTGGAGGTGGAGAAGTGGAGTCATCAAGCATCATCATGTAGTTCTCCAGTAACATTACCATGGTTGTGGCCAAGGCGTCACACAGCTTTCCATAGCGCACAACAATTTTTTTAAATGGCTTGACTGGGGGATGGTTGCAAGGCTGTTATTGGTTCACGAGCTCCTATTGCCCAAGAGCAGATCTAAAGCTAGCTGTGATTCCCACAAGATTCCTTGTAATGCCCACTATGCAAATGCAGGACGTTGTATGAAGACGTTTACCCATCTGAAGAACATGAGGCATAATAAATTTATTTCTGGATTATATTATCCTTTAGCTTCTATGTATTGGGAGGCTTAAATGGAAAGGGTTGATTGGGAGGGTTTATTCATTTATTTATTTATTTCTATAATTTGTATCCCGCCCCTCTTGTAATCAGCTCGGGGCGGCTTCCAACAATATAAATCCATAAAAACAGTATAAAACTATTTAAAAACAATCAACAATAAAAATATTTAAACAGGGCCACGGAAATTAAAACAATAAAACAGGATAGGGGCAAAAGCACCCACAACCCTAACCCACCCCCCCACCCCCAAAGGCCTGGGCGAACAGCCAGGTTTTGCAACACCGCTGGAATGACAATAGGCTTGGGGCCAGGCGAGCTTCCTCCGGAAGGGAGTTCCAAATGCGCAGCACGGCCACCCAGAATGCCCTCTCCATTGTGGCTTTATGCGGGGAACCTCCAAGAAGGCACCCCCGGCCAACCGCAGGAGCCGCTCTGGGGCACGGAGGGTGAGGCGGTCCCTGAGGTACGAAGGGCCCAGACCATGTAGGGCCTTATAGATCAACACCAAAACCTTGAACCTGGCTCGGCACGCTATTGGCAGCCAGTGCAGAGTCTGGAGCACAGGTGTAATATGTTCCCGACGGCCCGTCCCCGTAAGGAGACGAGCCGCCGCATTCTG
This sequence comes from Sphenodon punctatus, assembly GCA_003113815.1. Lineage (NCBI taxonomy): Eukaryota > Metazoa > Chordata > Lepidosauria > Sphenodontia > Sphenodontidae > Sphenodon > Sphenodon punctatus. The sequence goes on from QEPC01014024.1 coordinate 295,583, forward strand.
CACTAGCTGCAGCCTCCAAATCAGGCACAAGGGAAGCCCCACGTAGAGCGCGTTGCAGTAGTCCAGCCTCGAGGTGACTAAGGCATGGATGAGGGAGGCCAGGTCCAGGCCGGAGACGAACTGACGCAGCCTACGCACCAGATACAACTGGCGGAAGGCAGCCTTAGCGACTGCCTCCACCTGTCACTCCAGGTGCAGGTCTGCGTCCAGTACCACCCCCAGACTCCGGACCTGCTGAGCTATAGGAGGGCAAACTCCCCCAATCAGGGGGGCCACTACCTCCCTCACTCTCCCCACCACCATCACCTCCGTCTTATCGGGGTTGAGCTTCTGTCTGCTCTGCCACATCCATTCCGCCACGGCCTCCAGACCGGGTGGGCAGATCTGGTTAGGGGATGGCTATGGCAATAATGAAGGATGGGAGGAGCTAACTTGAAACAGGCGAGTGCTGTAACTGAAAGAGATGTCTCAGGGATGTTCCCATTTGTCTCATCTTTGCCCTGATGACAGCGAGGGGATACCCCAGGGAGCCACATGGATTGCATCAAGCTGGTTGCTCAGATGAACTGCTTGGCACCCTAAATGGAGCATGCCTCTCCATTCACCAAGTGTTTCAGAATGGGGAAATGACTGAAGGAGAGAGGCTGGCACTGCTAGAGGTTTGGACTTGCAGAGATGTGCAGATGAAGCTGAAAGACTGCCTCTTCCCCTATGTCCCGTTGTGGCTCTGAGGTCGGCCGAGGGCACCCTCTTGCAAGTGCCAACTGCCCATGAAGTTGCTATGATGAGAGCATGCAGGGGGGGCCTTCTTGGTTGCCGCCCCACAATTATGAAACTCCCTCCCCTTGGAGGTCGACCAAAACCTGGGCCTCTTCATCTTCTTGAGGCGATGTAAGACCTTTTTGTTTTACCAGGCACTTGGCAGGCAGGAATGGGGCTTGGAGAGGAGGATTGATGAGTGACAGGTGGGGATAAAAGGGTGGGGTGGGTGGAATTATGGGATTTGAATGTATTTTATTGTACTTTATATTTTTATATTTTTTATATTGATGTATGCCATCCTGAGTCTCTGGAGAAGGGTGGAATAATAATGTAAAAAAATAAATTAAAAAACCAATTTTTTTTTTAATCTGCATATTGTATAATCATGCTCACAATGAAGGAGAGTGTTTAAGCAGTTCATGTTTTACTAGAAGGACTTGGCAGATGAGGAGGGATGGACGCACGTTAAAATAGAACAATGACAGACTTTACCCGTATGATATGCCAACCCAGTTGGAGTGGATATGGGAGAGAGCACTCAGGAACATTCATGTATTTTATTTAACAAATTTTGTGTGTGTTCCCCCTCACCCCCCACTCCAGTTCCAGGCAGCTCGGGGTGGCTTAAGTATAAAAACAATAAAACAGCAAGCTAAAACAACACAATAAAAAAGAAGACAAAAACAATAGTTCTCCCTCCCTAATCCACAACTCCCCACCCTAAACCCCATCTCCCCCGCCAAACGCCTGGCAGAACAGCCAGGTCTTAGTTATACACCGGAAGGAAGGGAGGTCCGGGGCCATCCGGACCTCTGCCAGAAGGGTATTCCCAGCCAAGGTGCAACCACCGAGAACATCCTCTCCATAGTGGTTCCCCTGGCCACACAGGGACCTCGAGGAGGGCGCTCCCGGATGACTGCAAGGGTCGTTCCAGAGCATGGAAAATGAGGCGATCCTGTAGGTAAGTCGGGCCAAGGCCGTGTAGGGCTTTATAGGTCAATACCAACACCTTGAATCGGGCCCGGAAGACTATAGGCAGCCAGTGCAAAGCCTGGAGCACTGGTATAATGTGCTCATGGTGGCCCGACCCCATAAGGAGACAGGCAGCCATTTTCTGCGCTAGCTGCAGTCTCTGGACCGTCACGTAGCCCCACGTAGAGCGCGTTACAATAGTCCAATCTTGAGGTAATGAAAGCATGAATTATGGTGGCCAGGTCACTATCTGAAACATATGGTCGAAGCTGACGCACCAGATGTAATTGGCAAAATGCACTCCTCGCCACCGACCCCACCTGGAAATCCATGTGGAGCTACGGTTCAAGGAACATGCCCAGACTGCGAACCTGGGAAACCAGCGGAGGGCAAACTCTGTCAATGACAGGAGCTGCCACATCCACCGCCTTACCCACCAACATCATCTCCGTCTTGTCAGGATTCAACTTCAGTCAGCTCGACCTCATCCAGTTCCCCACAGCTGCCAGACACCAGGTAAGTAATGAGAGTGCTGGATCTGGGCCGGATGAAAAAGAGAGGTAGAGTTGGGTGTCATCAACATATTGATGACACCACAGTCCATACCATCTCACGACCTCCCTGACCGTCTGTATATACTCGTTGAACAGGAAAGGGGACGAGATGGAACCTTGTAGGACACCACACGTGAGGTCTTGGGGTGACGAAGAGCAATCCCCAAGCACCACGCGCTGAGTTCTTCCAGTCAAGAAAGAGCGTAACCACTTATTTATTTAATAATAAATTTATTAAGAACGGTCCTGCCCACCCCAGCTTGGTCCCGCAGGTGAGTCACCAACATCTCATGATCAACGATATCAAAAGCAGCCAAGAGATCTAACAGAATTAGCAGGATTGAGCAACCCTGGCCCAATTCAAGGCGGAGGTGATCGACAAAGCCACAAGTGCAGTCTCAGTTCCATAGCCCAGACAAAAGCCGGACTGCGAAGGATCCAGACAGCCAGTGCGGTCGAGATGTCCTGCAGCTGCTGGGCCATAACCTGCTCAATAACCTTCCCTAAAAAGGGAATAACTGGCGAGTTATGGTTTTTTGAGCAGAGACTGCACTACTGCCTTCTTGAGGCAGCTCATCACACTGCCCTCCCAAATGGAGGCATTGACCACCCCCGCCAGCAGTGGCCCCAACATCTCCCGGCTGGCCTTAAACCAGCCAGGACGAGCATGGGTCAACATGACCTAAGTATTAGACATGTATTTGTATCATATTCTTTAAAAAGATCCTGGTGACATCCCAGAACAAAAAATAATAATAAAATCATTATTAAGCTAGTAGTATCAAGTCACAGAAGTGGGCAGAGACAGCTGGCATTGTTAGGGTGCCAGGAATCATGAACTGGAAATAACAAAAGCAGCTGAGTCAGTTTCTTCATCCCATCTTGTGCCACACTTGTATCTCACCAATTGCTAAATGCAGGATGGGATGCCAAGATGGTGGGGGCAGTGTGTGGAGCTGAACAAAAGGGGATGATAGTTTATTAGGCTGCATATGCTAGCTATGCTCACACACATTTGCCGCGGCAGTTATGTTGTTTAACGCCCAGAGTTGATCCTCGCAGCAACCCCTGGGGGGGTAGATAATTTCTATGGTTGTTTATTACAATAGTGTAAAGAACCTAAATTATTGTTGTTCCAAGTGATGTACCATGCTAACCTCTTTCAGATCAAACAGGGCATTATCCTCAGCATGAGTGTCTTTTGCTAGTAATTTTCATTGTTGTTTTGCACTTCTAATTATGTGTTCTTTTTTTCAATTGCAGGTTTTCCAGCTTGCTGCACATCTGGTTTACTGGGGGAAAGCAATTATTGTCTATCCACTGTGCGAAAACAATGTCTATATGCTGTCCCCCAATGCTAGTGTTCATCTGTAAGTAAGTGTGCTCGTTTGAGACAATTCTCAAAAATGCAAACATTGTTTCCCTGTGCATTTTATGTTTTGGCAGGAAGTGATACCTTTATGACTTACGAAGGTGTTATTACACAGAACAAAAACTGCACAAATTTCATCAGTTTTTTCAGCCCTTGTGTAGGAGTGTTAGGGTAGCCCTACTTTGCAGATAAAATTGCTCATATTTGGCATGACTTGGAAAATGCCAGTTTAAGTGCAGAATCAGAGTTTAGAGTTGAAGACACTCAGTCTTGCCCTGTTTGTTTGGATAAATTTCAATTTGTGTCATCCACCAGTGACGAGAGGGTGCTTGGAACAATTCAAGTGACTAGTTTCCCCAGTGTAATCATGAGAAATCATCTCATGATGTTGACTCCACTACTAGCTATCACCCTGATTCTAATCTTGCCTTTTTAGAGAAGATTATTGAATGGGTGGTTACCTTGCAGCTTCAGGTGCACCTCGATGCTATCAGATTCACAGAACCATGCCTATCTTTCACTCTGGGTATAGGACCGAGACAGCTTGTGTCTTGAGTTGACAATCTCCACCTTCAGATTGATGGGGGCGTTTTACCCTTTTGATCCTGATAGATCCTTCGGTTTGCAGGACATCTCTCAAGTGGTTCTATTATTTCCTGTCAGGAAGGTTCCAGCGGGTGGTGATGGACAATTGCTTGTTGTTCTCTTGGAGCCTCCTTTGTGGGGTCCTGCAGGAATCCATTTTATCTTCCTCCTGTTCAGTGTGTATTTGAGGCTGCTGGGTGAGATACTACATAGGTTTGGGGTGAGATGCCATCAATATGCTGATGGCAAACTCTACCGCTCACCTTCATAGAATCGGAGAGTTAGAAGTGACCTTGAGTCATCTAGTCAACCCGCTGCTTGGATGCAGGATAACTACAACTACAGCATTCCCTAAAAGATGGCTGTCTAGCTTCTTTGAAAACCTCTCGCAATGGAAAGTCTTTCTTACTTACTTACTTACTTAAACTTCATTGCAGGGCCAATAGGCCATTGCAAACACAGAAACAGAAAACAAAAACACAGACCAAAACCACCACAAATATATACATAACAAATAATAATGGAAGAGGGCTATTACAACAACAATTTCCTTCAAGGTTTGGTCACTTCCTAGTTTTATTAACTATAGTCAAAAACTTAGAAACTGCCCTAGTGATATCTTCTTTCTTATTCAGTAACAGCATTTTTATTTTTTCATTCTTACTATTCCCGCTGATGTTTTCTATAATCGGAGCTATTAAACTGGCTTGGGCACTTAAATACAGCGGACACTCCAAAAGGATATGAGCAACCATTTCTACTTCCTTGAATGGACATGAGCAAAGTCGATTTTCCAGAGGGACTTCTTTAAAATGGCCATCGAAAAGGGCTGGCTCCAAACAATTTAATCTTGCTCGCAAGAAGCAACTATGCGGTACTGTATCTGTGAGTAGATTCAAATAAGGCATAGGTGACACTGAAAGATTCCTTATCGGCAGGTACTCGTTTGCTGAGACTTGCTGGGCCAACATGACTGAGGTTTCCTGAAGAGCAACATCAGACAATCTTTTAATAAGCAATTTTTTAGCAACTTTACATCCCAATGGAGTAAGAACAGGTTTAGAAAAACCAAGCAAGCTGATCTTGTTTTCCACTGCGGTTAACCAAGAACTGGGATAGTTCCAACTGACAAAAAGGGACAACTTGATTAAAATAAAGCTTAGCCCAATAACCCAAAGCCAGTGTCCATATCCAGGTATTAAGTAAAGGCAAGCCACATTCAACCCTCAAAAGGAGATTTGGACAACAATGAGGAACCAGAAGAATAACTCGTAAGAACTTGGATTGAATTATCTCCAGTTCTTTCGCCGCAGAACTTCCCAAGGACCACAAAGATGCTCCATAAGGTTAACTTGGCTAAGCATTTTGCTACAAAGATCCTTAAAACTGGGACTACCAATTGCCCTCCTTTGCAGTAAAAAAAAAACCCTAGAAACTGCTAATATATCAGCTTTGGCCTGAATCAAAGAGGAGCACTTATGGGCAACCCAATCTCCTGAGGCCTGGAAAGTCATCCCCAGATAACAGAAATGTTTGACTTGTTCTAGCTTTTGGTCATCGATAGTCCATTTATGAACATCCCGTTTTGGGGTAAATACCAATACTTTTGTTTTGGAATAATTTATTTTGAATAAGTTTTCCTTTCAGTGGAGAGTCTATAACCTTCCTAGGCAACTTTTTCCATTGCCAAAACTTAATTTTAAGATGTTTTACCTAATACCTAACTGGAACCTTCCATTCTGTAATTTGAGCATACTATTTCTAGTCCTGCTCTCTGTAGCAATGAAGAACAGTTCCTTGCCATCTTCTTTGTGGCAGCCCTTCAGTTATTTGAAGACTTCTATTACATACCTCTTTGTTTCCCTCCTCTGAATGCACTCCAATTTCTCAGTGTCCTTCAATACTAGAAGGACATAATACTCCATGTGAGGTCTGAATGGTGCCAAATAGAGTGGAATTATTACCTCTGCTGACTTGGAAACAATGCTTCTGTTAATGCAGCCTTAAATTACGTTAGCCTTTTTTGCATCCACATCGCATTGCTGACTCATGTTCAGTTTGTGATCAACCACAATCGCTAAATCCTTTTCATGTGTACTAATGCCAATTCAGTTACTATCCCCTCCCCCATTGTGCACTTGGTTTGTCTTCTCTAAATGCAGAACTTTACATTTATCTCGGTTCAATTTAATTTTGTAATTTCAGCCCAGATTTCTATTATATCAAGGTTTTTAATTCTAATTCTATCTTCCAAGGTGTTTGCTGCCCAGCCCAGTTTTTGTGTCGTCTGCAAACTTGATACATATTCCCTTCGTTCCTTCATCCATGTCATTAGTAAAGGTGTTGAATAGCATCAGGCTCAAAGCAGAGCCCTGCACCCCACTTAGTACTTCCCTCTGGTTTCATGATGAGTGACTGATGATCACTCTTTGAGTACAGTTCTTCAACCAGCTGTGAATCCACCTTTTTGTAGTGTCTTCAGCCATGTTGCAGGCTGGTCAGTGAGGAATGTGCGTGAAACTTTGTCAAACGCTTTACTAAAATCAAGGTATAAGTCCACAGCATTCCCTCATCAACTAAGCTAGTTAATTTATCAAAAAAAGACAAGATTAGTTTGATGCAACTAGTTCCTGACAAATCCATGCTGGCTATGAGCAGTCACTGCATTGTCATCAAGGTACTCGCAGATTAACTGTTTTATAATCTGTCCTAGTATCTTCTCTTCAACTATCCTGGACATCACTTTGTAGCAGATTTCAGGACACCGCGTGCCTCTCCCGTGACATCCCCCAACCCCCCTATCCCTCGAGGTGTGTGGAAAGGAAGAAAGGGTATGGAGGAGTCCATTCAGGTGCTCTGTCTACCCGTTGCAAGCCTGCTGCCAAGAGCTTCATAGCCCCAGCCTCAGTGATCCAGCAGTAGCACTCATGACCAGGCAGGGACCCGCCATGGTGCCAAAATGACCCCCGCCAAGTGCCGGAGGAGCCCATGGCCTTGGAGCCCCCAAAGGTATGCCCGAATCAACATCTCTCCCCAGCAGAAACTCTCTACGTGGAGATGCTAGGGAGGATATTAGCATCCCTGGACAAGTTCCATGGGGAACACTTGCCCCCCCACCACCCCAGGGGAGAAAGAGAAACAGGACTCCCTCCTCAGACCTTAGCCCCAGGAAACCACCCTTCAAGGGCAAATTGCAAAAGAGAGGGAAAGGACAAGCAACTCTCCTGTAACAGGAGACTAACAGTAAAGGGTGCCACCATGAACCTCTCCTCACCATCCTCTGAGGAGGAACGGATTCAGGAGGAGGCGTGGGAGCAGGTGTTGCTATCCTCTGGGGAGACTCTCGCCCAGTGAAAACCCCAGGGGTCCCGCAGAGACACCCAGGCCCACTCGGAGGAATCTCCTGCAAGAGAATCGCAGCAGATGTGTACACTTCAACAATTTTTCTGACATCAGACATCCTTTTCATCCTTACATCAGACAATCCTTTCATTCCTCAGCATGCGCTCGTCTCTACTCATCTACCCAGCAGTATGACAGCAGAAGAAGAGGACAATGGCAGTGCTAGCAGCGTTTCCCTGGAACAGGATGCAGAAGACAGAATATCAGTTCCACCTATTCCCAAAACGAATCCTGTCTACAACAAGGGTGTGGCAGGGAGCGGCCTGTTGGAGCTGCTGCCCTCTTAAGAGTGCCAAGGGTGCCAGCCTGAGGACTGGACTCGTTGGGATGTGCCAGGGAAGTGAATCGGACAGCTGGGTATAGGCTTGGTGAAGCCAGCCCTGAAGAGACCATAAAACCCCACAGCAGAGTCATAAGGGAGCATGGGGAAAGGATACTGGCCCTTTAAGGGCTGGTGGCCTGGAGGGCTAGCCATGCCCACTCCGCAATATATAAGAGGCAGCCTGCAGAGAGAGTCAGTCAGTACTTGGCTGCAGAGGAGAGAGGTGTTCCCTGGAGACTGCTGGTTGTTGTCCTGAAACCCTGGTGAAGGGATGAGCAAGAGCGGCCAGGAATGATGGAGTGTTGACTTGAGAGGGACTGGATGAATCCAGCCGTCACTGCTCTCCAGGGTCCTGAAGGGGAGAAACCATGCATGGAGACTGAGAGTAGCCACCAGTGGATTGTTACCTGGCGAGCTGGGGTTGCCGGAGGGGTTACTTTTCCAGCAATAGTGTGAGACTTGATGGAGAATGAGTTGGACGTATTGCTAGAAATAGCGTGTGCCCTGGAAGTATGTAGGCGACTGAGTCGGCCTGGGGCATAAAGACTGCTGGGACTACAGGGTGCAAGGTGGATGAGCTGGTAGCCCAGAGGCAGTGGAGACTATACTGTACAGATGAGACAGTATGGAGTACAAATAAAGAGACATTGCTAAGGTGAGTGACTGTATTGCTGAATTCCCCATAGTATGTGAGCCCGGGGGTCTGGTTCTGCAGGGACTTATGCCCAGGAGCCATGCCCTGCTACAGAGACGTCCTCCCATCCTGACCCACGTATAGGGGGAAGACTTCAGCAATTTACTCACAAGTGGTTACAAACCTCTGCAGACAGGTGGGTCATTCAGACGGTCACAACTGGTTACACACTAGAACTATGGTGGAAGCTGTTGGATTTCTTTGTAATGTTGCCCACCTCCAAGAACCCAGTGAAATTTTTTGCTAAGCAAAATTGCCCACCTAAACAGCATCAGGGCAATATAACCGGTACCCCAGGGACAGGAGGGCTCTGGCCTGTATTCCATCCTATTTTTAGTCCCCAGAAAGTCAGCGGAATGGAGAGCGTTCCTCGATTTTAAAAAGATTGAACCGCTGAATGAGGCTAAAGAAGTTCAAGATGGAGAATTTAAGCTCCATAACCTCCAACATAGCAAAAGGGACTGGTTGGCTTCCTTGGCTCTCAAGGAAGTCTATCTTCACATAGCTCTTCATCCGGTACATCGTTACTGGCTGAGGTTCTCCTATCATGGGGCTCACTGGCAATACAGGGCCTTACCATTCGGACTCTCAGCTTCACCGAGAATATTCATGAAGGTGCTGGTTGCGCTTATAGCAAACCTTCACCTAAAAGAAATCTACATACATCCCTACCTGGACAACCTATTGAAATGTTCTCCCTTGGAAGAAATGGCCAGGAGAGATGTGAGCCAGACCGTAGACCACCTACAATCCCACAGGTTTTTAGTCAATTACAAGAAAAGTGAACTGACACCCAACACAGAACTTGGAACTAGGACTGCACTGAATAGGCCATCCGGGTACTCGGGCCGAGTTCTGAGTTTCCAGGTACTCGGGCCAGGAACTCAGTCGGAATTTGGAACTTGGCCCGAGTACCCGGAACTCTGAATACCATACCATGGTAATCCCTGGAACTCAGAACGTCGGCTCTCATGCCCCCTCCCCCAACTCTCAATTGTGCCTGCCTATGCAAAAGCAAGCCCCCTCCCCACACACTGTACATTAATTAACCAGAAAGTATTCCCCCCGTGTGCCCAAGATAGTCGCATCTTGGCAAAGTTCTTGAACCCACAGCCAAATTAGTACCCAGAAAAGCAGACTAGCAAAAGTGAGACAATCTCAAAAAGACAAACCCAAAAAGAGTAACTTTAAAAAGCCAGGTTTGTTATGGCTGCCAGTCCAGCAGCCTTAACAAATACAAACAAGAAGAAACCAGACAGAGAGAGACACCCAAAAAAGCCCTTCCTCTCTCCCCCCACCAAAAGTATATAAGGGGCTGCAATTCAGCAGTCTCTTTGTGGCGTGGGAAGAAGTGTTGGTGGAGGGAGCTCATGGTGCCAAGCAGCTGGCAGCCAAGGTGCCAGGCACACCGTACAAAGCACATGGTGCCAAGCAGCTGGCAGAACAGTAGAAGTTACAGTTAACTTACATTTTACAATTAGGCTCTGCTGTGCCAAAGAAGACTACATACACAACCCCACAAAACAGTCTGTAACTGCATGGAGAAGTAAATCAGACCAAAGGCCAGCCAGCCTAGCAGACAAAATTATAACACCCACAAGAAAGAAACCAGACATTCACATCCTCCCCCAGGGGCACCCTCTTGGCATGGCATTGGTACTGTGGTACTGGTAACTTGAACAGACCAAGCAAGGGGAAGTGAAGTCATGCAGAGAGATCCCTCTGGCCTCATGGTGCCAAGTGCCAACCAAGCAGTAGCAATGTTGTAACCTTCAACCCCCAGCATTGGCCCTATGGACAGAACAGGTCATACCATACCATGCCAGGCCAAGGCCAGGATGGGCACCCCTCCCCCCCCAGCCCATTAGTTACAGATCCAGCACCGTAGCACACAGTCACATTCACCAAAGATAATGAAAGACGGCTGCAGCCACTTTTATTTTGACCTGCCAGCCAATCAAAATTTGTCATCTGGCTTACCATCACTCAGTTGTCCCCTCCCATACCCCCTCCTACCAAATATGGCACTAAGTTTAATTTCCAGAAGCTCAACTATCCAGCCACGCGTGAAGTTACTTCCAAAGTTTTCCGAGGAACGGCCTTGGTCCTTGAAACGTTGGACTTCAGACTTTCAGAATGGAGTACTGGAATCTTCAGCAAATTCCAAAGTTTTCCTAAGACCAAGTTTCAGGTCTAAAATTAACGAGACAGAAAGTATCCCCAGTGCACCCAGGCTGGTCACATTTATTCTTGGTAAAGTTCTTGAACCCACAGCCAAAGTAGTGCCCAGAAAATGAAGCTAGCAAGGGTGGGACAATCTCTCAAGAAGACAACAACCTCACAAAAGTGCAACTGTGTGCAGAAATTCCACCAAAAGCAAGCCCAGCAGACATAATTATAACACTCACAAGAAAAAAAGCAGACATTCTCTCTCACACACATGCCAGGGGCACCTGCTTATTTTTAAAAAAAGACATGGCATTGGTGTGGCACTGGTAACTTGAACAGCCCAGGCAAGGGGGAGTGGAGCCAGGCAAAATGATCCTGCCTCATGATGCCAAGCAGGAGCAGTGTGGCACCCAGTTATTCTTTTAAAAAGGTATGGTAGGAGAAGATTTGCAAGAGGCAGTGTTACAGGAGCTGTGCTTGTGGCTACTTGGACTTAGCCACAAGCACCTTCCCCTGACCTTCCCCTGTGCTACAGGTTAGTGGTGGAGAGACTGGGAGCAGGAGGCTCGCCCTCCACCCTTTAGTTCCCACTCGCCCCTCCAGATTCTATCACCAGCTGTCTTTGGGGCAGGGGGGCCCTTTACGGGTAACCCCCTACCAAAGCTCCGGGACTTTTTGGTTATGTCTACTTCTATCTCGCCCCGTTGCATCATAGGCGTCATCGCGGCGTGTGAGTGTGGCAGTAGGTCAACGGTGGGAGGGCTGGGAGCTGGAGGCTCGCCCCCCAACCCGTTAGACCTCACTCACTCTTCCGGACTTCATCACCAACTATCGGCGGGGTAGGGGATCCCTTCACAGGTAACCCGCTGCCGAAGCTGCGGATTTAGCGGGCCCTATTCCTTTCCAGCCGGCCCCGCTGAGCCTTAGCGGCATTGCAGTGAGTGGGCGTGGTAGAAGGCCAGCGGCAGGAGGGTTGGGAGCAGGAGGCTCGCTCACCGCCTATTACTCCTCCACTCACCTTCCCAGGACTCCTCCACCAGCTGTCTGTGGGGCAGGGGGTCACTTCAAGGGGTACCCCCTGCCGAAGCTCCAGGACCTTTTGGCCCTGCTAACTCGATCAGCTCTACTGGGCCTGAGACAGGATTTGGAAGATTGAGAGGACTGAAGGGGTCTTAAGGTTCTAGGCTACTTTTGTGTGCTTACATTAAGATTGTGTTTTTTTCTGTTTTTTTTTTTTTTTTAATGAATGTATGTAAGATGAAAAAGTATTTATCAGAAATGCCGCCTAAAGGGGTTAAGACTAGGAAAGATAGGTTGGAAGAAGAAGAGGGGGAACCTATGACATTTACTTTGGAAGCAATAAGAGATATATTTACCGAAGAATTAAAACAACTTGAAGAAAAAATTTTGGAGAGATTAGAGCAAAAAGAGAAGGTTTGGGAATGTAAACTGGAAAAAATGTTTGGGGAATTAGGGACCGTTAAAAAGGAATTGTTAAGTATGGGAAAAAAGGTTTCAGAGACTGTAAAGCAAATTGAATGTATAAATAAGAATTATGAGCTACAACAGAAAAGTTTGGAAGAGGAAAGATTATTAAATAAAGTAAGGAATAATGAGAATAAGAGACTGCAGGTAAGAATAGAAGAATTAGAGGTTGAAACTAGGAAGGATAGATTGAGATTGAGGGGATGTCTAGAAAAGTTAGACATGAAGCAAAAATTAAGGGAATTTTGTGAAGAATGTCTAGAGGTATCTTTCGGGGTTAAGGTGGAGCTTAATTTGGCATATAGGGTTAATTCAGCTGCGGCTATACACCTAATTTAAGGATAAAAGGTTGAGGGACCAGGTATTGAGTATATCAAGGAAAAATCAAGTATTAGAAATAACAGGTCAAAAGGTAGAGATTTTTATGGATTTACCATATGAAGTAGTAAGAAAGCACAGAGAAATTAAGGACTTGACCTGGGTTTTGGCAAATCAGGAGATACGATATCGTTGGTTGATTCTGTGTAGACTTCAGATCTTTGCAAAAGAAATTGTGCTGGTGGGAAATCCTGAAGAGGCAGATCATCTGATAAAAAACCTTATTAATAATCAGCAAGGGAATAACAACTAAGGAATGCAGGTGTTTTTTTTCAATCAATGTGAATGGACTGAACAATCAAAAAAAGTGGCAGCATATTAAACACTTATAGCAAGATAAGGTTGATGTACTGTTTATTCAGGAGACTCATATTTTGGAGTCTAAGATACATTTGTTGAAAGAGATATGGGGTGAGTATCTGATAGAGGCATTAACAAATAAAAAAAGAATGGAGTAGCAATAGGAATAAGGCGGGGATTAGATTTTCAGGAAATTGCAGTAAAGAAAGATCAGTATGGCAGGATATGTCATGGTTAAAGGATTTTTAGAACAAAGGAAAGTTACATTAGTATCTGTATATGCCCCAAACTTAGTTAATTGGAATTTTTTTGATACTTTGATCAAGGAGTTGGGAAAGTTTGTGGATGGGGATTTGATTCTAGCCGGTGATATGAATAGAGTGATGAACCCTAGGATAGACAAACAGTTAAATCAATCAGAGAAGGTTTTCTAAAAAAAAATTAAAAAATATTTGAATGATATTGAGATGCGTGACGCATGGAGGCAGTTCCATTTAAATGAGAAGAAATTACGTATTATTCATATGTACGTCAAACTTTTTCGCAGATAGATTATATTTTCATTCCATATATGGTTCTTAATGAGGTGGTTAGTATTGAAACTACTCTGAAAATATATGCTGACCATACACCGGTGAAATTGGGAGATCAAGAAAAAAAAGAGGGCGCTGGCACTTGAATATGTTCTATCTGTCTAAAGATAGTATTAAGGAGAAGGTGAGGAAGGATATTGTGGAGTATTTCAAATGGAATAAGAATGGAGAAGTTAAATCAGGCACTATATGAGAGGCATTTAAGACTTGCATTAGGGGACAATTGATAAGCTATATTAGTTATGAGAATAAAATAAGAAATGAGGAAAGGAAAAAAATTCTGGCCCAATTAGTAAAAGCTGAGAGAGATCATATAAATAATTGCACGATACAGGAATGGGAGAAGGTGAAACTAGTTAGAGCTCAGTTTAAATATAATAGATATACGTAAAATTGCTAATTTTTATATTTATAACAGACAAAGATTTTTTGAAAAAAAAAGATAAGGCTACTAAGTTAATGGCCAGGCTGGCCAAGGGAAAGTGGGAAAAAGAAAGGATAAATGAAATAATATTGGAATCAGGAGAAAGATTCATGGCACAGTTAGACATACTGAAAGCATTTGAGAAATACTATAGAGATCTCTCTTCTTCTGAAAGTCCAGATATTTCTAGGATAAATCAATTTTTGGATAAATGCTTTATTCCTAATATAGAGGAAGATTATAGAGTAAGTTTGGATAAAGAATTTACTGTGGAAGAAGTGGAAGCTGTTTTGGAAAAAATTAATGGGGGGAAGGCTCCAGGATTGGATGGTTTACCTGGGGATTTTTATAGGATGTTGAGAAGAGAACTGGGGGAGGAATTAAGGGTAGTGAGTAATGATATTCTGCAGAAAGGTAATATACAGGCATCTTAGAAGGAGTCTATTATCAAAGTGATCAAAAAAACAGAAAAGGATAGAAAAAAATTGGGATCTTATAGACCAATTTGCTTGTTGAATTCAGATTATAAGATCTTTGCTTCAATATTGGCATCGAGAGTAGCGAAATAGGTAGCTGTATCCACTCTGATCAGACAGGCTTTATTCCTGGATGCTATCTGTCAGATAATATACGTCAGTTTATTAATATTATATTGAGGAAGAAGCAAGAGCAGAAAGATCTATTATATGTCGTCTTATATGCAGAGAAAGCCTTTGATCGAGTAGAATGGAGCTATTTTACAAGCAGTATTGATGAGATTCAGCTATGGGGAAAATTTTAGAAAGTGGATTGAGGTGATATATAAAGATCCTTGTGCAGTGGTTGCAGTGAATGATATGCTCTCAGGCAAGATTATGTTGCAGCGAGGGACAAGACAAGGATGCCCTCTGTCCCCTGTATTGTTTAATATTGCGATGGAGCCATGGGTAAATTTAATTTGGAATAGAGAAGATATAAAAGGAATAAAAGTGAATCAGAAAGAATTTAAAATCAGCTGTTATGCTGATGATGTATTAACTTTAGAAAATTCTTATGAATCTTTGAAAGGAGGTTATTCGGGAATATTCAGAAGTATCAGGATATAGACAATGTAGAAAAGTCAGAAATATTGGAACTATGAATATCTGAGGAATTACAGGATAAGATTAGGAAGGACTTTAGGATGAAGTGGGTTTCTGGTCCTGTTAGATATTTGGGGATTCGAATTTCAGATCAGCCAGTTAAACTTATAGAATATAATGATGGGGAAATTTCAAAGTTGTTAGATACGTCTCTAATAGAATGGAAAAAAATAAATCTTTCTTGGTTTGGTAGAATAGCAATGATGATAATGATGTTATTGCCAAAATTATTGTTTATATTTATGACACTGCCTATATTCTGTCCTGAGGTAATATTAAAGTCTTGGCAAAGAAAAATACAGCATTTTGTGGGGGGAGGTAAACGAAATAGGGTTCCATGGTCAGTAATGCAAAGAAAGAGGGAAGAAGGAGGTTTGAGTTTCCCTAATATTATAAGATATTATAAAGCATCAGTTCTCCTTACATTGGGTGAAAACAGACATGACGCTAACCACCCTTTAACCACCCTTTGTGGTCATTTATGCATGTTGCAGGGCTGCATAGGGCACCAATATAGCCCTGCAACATGCATAAATAACCACCAAGGGTGGTTAAAGGGTGGTTAGCGTCATGTCTGTTTTCACCCATTATTTCAAATTTATGAGAAAAGTTATTGGAAGTTATTGGAATTAGGAGCGGAGTTCTTTGAAAATATTGTTTAGCGCTCAAAGAAAAATATTCCTAATTATGGATAATATCTTTATGAATTCTTTCTTTAAAGTGTGGTTGAAAGTAAAAAAGGTATTATGTCCAGGAATTTCCCCCATTCAATCTGTCGTGGCACATGAAGATTTTAATATGGATAGTAAACTGGGGAATTTTGATTTATGTGTGACAAATAAAATGTTCCACTTTCAGGATTTGATTAAAAATAATAATATTCTGGCAAGGCAGGAAATTAAGGATTCGCTGGAAGGTTTTGTCCCTCCATGGTTCCAATATTTGCAAATAAGACATTTTATCAACACTAAATTAGGTGATAATGTATATTTAAGACAAAAGTCTAATTTTGAAATTTATTTAGAATTAAAGCTTCCCACTAAGGGTATGCTAAAAAGAGGTTATTGGTTAAGGAAGAGTTTGGTGAGGTTAAACCTGGTTATGTGTATATTTGGGGGAAAGATATAAAAGAGAATTTGGAGGAAGGTTTGGGATAAATTGTTTAAGTAAACACAAGCAACATATTTAAATGAAAATGTGTATAAAGTGATGACAAGATGGTATTTGACTCCTATAAAGATTGCTAAGATGTATGGATATTTGTTGGAAATGTGCACAGACTAAAGCAGGATATTTTCATTGTTGGTGGAAATGTGCGGTGGTCTCTGATTTTTGGAAAGAGGTATGGTTATTGTTTTATTTATTTAATTTATTTAATAAATATATACCCCGCCCCTCCTGCAAAGCAGCCCGGAGATTGTGTGAGGAGATATGTGGGTATAAGGTGCTATGGGAGCCTCAGTTGGTACTGTTGATATGATGGATGGTAAAATACTTAAGCAAGATGAAGAAATGATAGCAAATTGGTGATTGCAAAAAATTGGAAGAGTACGAGTCAGTTAAATTAATCATACTATAAAAGTTCCATACAGCATATTTCTAGTCCGCAATCTTTAACTGATATTGTTAGAAGAAGGGAGGGGAGATTCTTTGGAGAAGAGATTATGATTCGTTGGGGGAAATTTATGGATTATGCTGCGCGGAATTGGAATTGTATTTTAGATTGAAATGGTTAGAGGGACTTATTTATTGTTGTACCACCTTTTTTGTGTGTGTGTTCTGTTTTGTCCTCTTTTTAAAAAAATAATAATTTCTTTTTCTGAAAAATAAAATAAAAAAACCTAAAAGTCTTGGTATGGTAGATGGAAACGTAACCCCCTTTCCCCAGTATTTCCCCTATGGACAGGACAGGTCCTGTACACACACACACGCACCCAGCCGATTACTTATAGATCAGCAGTGTAGCGCACAGCCAAATTCTTGAAAGAGAATGGTGGAAAATGGCTGTACAGCCACTTTTATTGGGGCCCTGCCAGCCAATCAAAAACCTTTCCTGCGGTTTGTCCATCACTCAGCTGTTCCCTCCCAAACCCCCCTCCTACCAAATATGGTACTAAGTTTCATTTCCTAGCTTTGAGAAGCTAGGGTCAACTGTCTGGGTCACTCCAGCCATGCGTGCAATGATGCCAGTATTCGACAGAGGTTTCTGAAGTCTTCTGAAGTTTTATAGGGACCGGTCTTGATATTCGAAATTTGGAACTCAGAAATTCAGAACCAGGGATTGGAATCCTCAGTGAATTCTGACGTTTTCAGAGGACTGAGTTTCAGCTCTATTTGGAACATCTGGTGAGGGACAGAGTACTCATCCCCAAAGAAAAACAGTCCCCAAGGTCAGAGACCTGATCACCAAAGTCCAAGCAGCGTCTCGCGTATCCCTGAAGTCCCTAGTCAGATCACTTACAGTGAGCAAGATTACATAAAAAAGGAGTTACAACAGTTCCTGAAGCCATATCAGACAGCCATAGATCAGAACCACAGTTAGCCTCTCCTGATCCCTCAGAACCTGAAGGACACATTACCATGGTGGCTACTGCCCCATGGCTTCCTTGAAGGGATTCCCCTAACCCCTCCCAACAGTTTCATTTTGACCACAGATGCGAGTCTAACTGGTTGGGGAGCATATTTGGGGACGCACTCTGTTATGGGGATATGGTCACCTGCATAAAGAAGAAACAGCATCAACTGGCTGGAGCTTCGGGCAGTAAAGCTGGCCACCCTTCTCTTGCAAGAGAAGTAAAAGGATCACACCTTCTAGTGTACACCAACGCTATCGCAGCCAAAACATACCTGAATTACCAAGGAGGTTTGAAATCTTGATCCCTACACAAGGAGGCCCTGACACTAATGAACTGGGCAGAAGTCAATCTTCTCTCTCTCTCAGGGTCCTCCACATAAAAGGAGTAGAAAATATTCAGACGGACTGGCTCAGTCGCAAAAAACTAGACTCAGAGAAATGGGAATTAGCAGGAGAGGCATTCAACCTGATTGTGAAGACTTACGGGACTCCAATCATGGATCTTCTGCAACACAAAAACACTCAGGTTCATATTCAGGTACAGAGAACAGAGGCAATAGATGTCCTCAGCAGCACGTGGCCACAGAGGTTGTTCTACGCTTTCCCTCCATTTCCACTCGTAGCAAGAACGATTGTCAAGCTGAGGTCTCAGGTCTCCACTCTGATCCTAACACCCTTTCGGCCCAGGAAGCTGTGGTTTTCCTACCTTCAGGAAATGAGTGTAGCACCATGCATTTTACTCCCTGCTCTACCAAACCTCTTGTGTCAGGGTCCCATCTGTTATGACAACCCACAGTATCTAAAAGTAACGTACTGGCTCACAAGAAAGATGCAGTTAAGATGTTGGGATGTTCCAATCCAGTCATAAACACTGTATTAGCAGCCAGAAGAGAGACTCCACTAAAAGGATCTATCAAGCAACTTGGAGAAAATTCATTGACTGGTGCAAGAGTCAACAGATAAAGCCTGACACTCTGCAGATGTTAAATCTGTTATAGAATTTTTGTAAGACAGTCTTGAGAAGGTCCTTAAGCCAAACACCTTAACTCAACAAGTAGCCACCTTAGAAAGTGTGTTAGGAACAGTGGTGAGCTGTAGACTAAACTCTTACCCACATATCAGGAGGTTCCTTTGGGTAGCAAGACTCTCATCTCCTCCTGTTGTCCACTGTTTTCAAAATTGGGATTTGAATGTGGTACTTAAGGCACTGTAATATTCTCTTTTTGAATTCCTTAGGGAGGTATCCCTTTACTTTTTAACTATAATGGTGTGATTTTTAGTGGTCATCACATCCACCAGGAGGGTTTCTGAGCTGGGGGCTTTGTCAGCAGAACCGTCCCTGTGCATTTTCAGGAAATAATTGGTTATTCTAAGGCTAGATCCGGCCTTTATACTGACAGTCAATACCATTTTCCATAGGGCTCAGAAGTAGTACTTCCGTCTTTCTGTCTTCAACCCTCTCACTTCAAGGAGGCCCTGTGGCACTCCTTGGCTGTGAGAAGGGATGTCCGGATATATTTGGATAGGACTTCTGGATTTAGGATTGACTCCAACCTATCAAGAGGGGTCTTAAAGCTTCCAAGGCAGTGATCTAAAGATGGTTCACAGCATGTATTTTGGAAGCATATAGGACCAGGGATCTGGTTCCACCTAAGCAGGTGTTAGCTCACTCTCTTAGGGAGGCAACCACCTCTTGGATATTCTGGGCTAGCACCCTGAAAAGAGGTTCGTAGAGCGACCACTTGGTCCTCTTTGCATATGTTCACTAGGCACTGTAGGATCAATGTACAGGAATATTCAGAAGTCACTTTTGGCAGGAGGGTCCTTTCAACAGGTTATCCAATAATCTCTAGCTTTTTGGAGGACTCTGTCAAGAGATTATGTTCCCCCACCCCACCCCTTTGTAGCTTCGGACACACTGCTTGGGTACTACCTCAGTGTCCTTAGATATGCCTTAAAGTGATATCCAGGAGAACTGAAGAGAGAGGAAAATTGGGTCCCTTACCTTGGGAATTTTCCTTCTGAAATGCTCTCCTGGACATCACTGCATCCCTGGAACACGAGAGTCGAGACATTTGGGAGAGTGCAAATTTTTCAGGAAACCAATCTAGTTTCTTATGAGTTTATTAGCGTTGGAGGACTTTTGAGTTCAGGTGTATTTGATTGCTATTTATTTAAGTTGCATGGCCTTCATTTGTATTTTCTCATTCAACTTTTGACATTTCAGAGCTAAGATTAATACAGCTGGAGATGTAGAGAATGATCACCCTCTATGTATATCCAGTGGAAATTCTTTTTTTGCCTCCTACCAGTGAAAGTGGGGAATGCTCCCCAGTGTCCTGAGATCTGCTACAAAGTGATGTCCAGAAGAGCATTCAAGATGGAAAATTTCCAAGGTTAGGGACCCAGTTTTCATTGGCCAGGTATTGAAGTCAGGTTTTATTTATTTTATTTTTTATTTATTTTTTTCAAATTTATACCCCGCCCCCTCCTGCAAGGTTGACTTGTAATTTCCAAGATCCTCCTTTTTAAAAAAAAAAAGAGAGAGAAAAAAAGGTAGGAACGTTTACTGTCGCCAGGTTCTGGCACCTCGGCTGCTTTTCAAGAGTTCTCAAAGGTAATTGACAAAGGTTCTGAGAGAACTTCATCTAGTTCTTCAGTACCCTGAGCTGCCTGTGGCAGGATGGGTGTGGAGTATTAAATTTTAGAAGTAAAGAAAGAAAGAAAAATACCTTAGGATGTGTGTATGTATTTATTTATTTACTTATTTATTTATTTCAAAATTTGTATGCCACCCCCTCATGCCACAGGCTTCCGGGACAGCTAACAACATTTTAAAAACATATTAAAATACATATAACCTATAAAGCCCTACACGGTCTCAGCCCCTCATACCTCAGGGACCGCCTTGCCCTCCGCATCTCAGAGCGACCTCTTCGATCTGCCGGGGGCGCTTTCTTGGAGGTCCCCCGTGTTAGACGGGGGGCCACAATGGAGAGGGCGTTCTCGGTAGCAGGGCCGCAGCTCTGGAATTCCCTCCTGGAGGAAGCCCATCTGGCCCCAGGCCTGTTGGCATTTCGTCGGGCCTGTGAAACCTGGCTGTTTGCCCAGGCCTTGGGGGGGGGGTTAGAAGGGGGACGTGTTTTTTTTCTCAGCTTATTTTATGTGTTTAGTTTTAATGGTTTTACGGTTGTGTTTTATTGTGGGGAAGTTTTATTGTATGCTGCCCCAGGATGCCTTGCCATGAGGGGGCAGCTAATAAATATTTATAATAAATATATCAGTTAAAACAACCTAAAATCCCCCAAACAAAACAACCCATACCCACCCACCCCATCTCCCTCCATACACTGTCTGTAGAAAGAGGGGAGGTTTGTGGTCAAGCGGACCTCGAACGGGAGAGAGTTCCACAGCCGCAGTGCAGCCACAGAGAACGCCCTCCTGATGGTTGAAACCCGGGAGACCCCGAGGAGGGTACCCCCTGCCAACCAGAGCGGCTGATCCAGGACCCGGAGGTTGAGGTAGTCCTGCAGATAGATGGGGCCCAAGCCATTTAGGTACCCCCGGAGTCCATACACTCCATTGATGGTTCCCCCCTGGTCTCCGGGCCTGTAACTATGTGTACGCATCCCTTGGGGTGCGCTATCGGGAACCATTATGAGCAACTTCCCTTTGATGTAGTATGCACCCCCCTATTTCAACTAGTGCTTGGGGCTCCCTGGCTACAAAGTCATGACCCTCGTATCAACCAAACAACTTTGATTTGAAGCTTCCCGATGTGCCGCAAAATGCCTTCGCCCGGCACCCAAGGCGGCAATCTGCGCCACTGCTAAACCCGGGCCTGATCACAATGATGGGGTGTTGCCTCCTGTGTATCATTATTACTCCGACGTCTTTAGTAAGACCCAAGCAATTGAGCTCCCCCCCCCCGCCCCTACGACTGCCCCATCGACTTACTCCCCAGAACCGAGCCTCCGTTTGGGCGAATATATGCGTTAGCTACACCAGAACTCCAAGCCATTCATACCTACTTAGATGATAACCTCCGACAGACTTTCATTCGCCATTCTAACTCCCCTGCGGGAGCCTCCATCTTCTTCGTGGCAAAAAAGGATGGGGGCCTGCAACCATGTATAGATTATAGAGGACTGAATAAGATCACCATCAAAAATAGGTACTCGCTCCCTCTTATCCCCGAGTTACTAGATCGCCTCCAAGGGCCACGACTTTTCACGAAATTAGATCTACGCAGAGCATACAACCTACTATGGGTGCGACAGGGGGATGAATGGAAGACTGCATTCCGTACCCGGTATGGGTTGTTTGAGTACTGTACCGTTCGGCCTCGCTAATGCCCCGGCCACCTTCCAACATCTCATTAATGGTGTTTTCCGAGACGTCTTGGACATCTATGTCATTGCGTACCTAGACGATACTCTTATTTATTCATTGACGTTAGAGGAATACATTCTGCATGTATGAGAGGTGCTGCAACGCTTCCGAGCCAACAAATTATATTGTAAAAGAGAAAAGTGCTCTTTCCACCTTGCCACTGTGAGTTTTCTGGGATTCGTGATTAGCCCCGCGGGGGTGATGATGGACTCTCAAAAGGTGGAAGCGCTACGAGACTGGCCCCCACCTAAGGCCGTAAAACCCTTGCAACGCTTCCTGGGAAGCGCAAATTACTACCGACAATACATCCCCAATTATGCTGAGATTACCGCTCCCCTTACGCAGTTGAAGAAGAATCAACTTTATCACTTTATTTAAATTCCTCAAGCGAGCTTTCATGACCGCCCCCTTACTGCAGCACCCCGACTTTGCGAAACCCTTTTGCGTGGAAGCTGATGCATCTGGGAGGGCTATCGGAGCAGTCCTTTTGCAGCCCACAAGGGACCCAGAGACTCTTCTCCCCTGCGCCTATTACTCCTGACAACTTACTCCCGCCGAACGGAATTATTCCATTCTGGACCGCGAACTCCTTGCTATCAAGGTGGCCTTTGAAACCTGGAGGCACTACCTAGAAGGGGCCCAGCACCCCATTACAGTGGTCACTGATCACAAGAACTTGACCTTTCTACAAACAGCCCACATTGCAAACGTGCAACATGCGCGGTGGGCGCTCTTCTTTGCCCGCTTTGACTTTCGAATTCGGTATCTCCCGGGCAAACTTCATATTCTAGCGGATGCCCTTTCCCGCTATAAGGACGAGCAGCCCTGCAACCCTCTACCCCCCGAGCCCATCTTAGAAACAAAGACCTTTTCTGCAACGTACTTATCCCTTGAGGAACTTCGCGACGCTACCCTACGGGAATTAGACTCCACGGCGAACCCGCTGACAGACACCCCAGATGGGCTCCGACGTCACCAGGGGCATATTATAGTACCCCACTCATGCCAAGCTCAGGTCCTCTGGGCTCACCATGAGGCCCCTACGGCAGGGCACCCCGGAATAGAGAGGACACAACAATTGATTCAGCGCTCCTTTTGGTGGCCTACCCTACATCAAGATGTGCAACAAAACGTATCCAGCTGTGCCACATGTGCTCGAACAAAGATTCCCCATCGCGCACCAACGGGGCTCCTGCAAATCCTCCCGCTGCCCCATGGGCCATGGCAGCGAGTGGGGCTTGATTTTGTTGTGCACGTACCGCCCTCACGTCAGTACACCACAGTCTTGGTCGTGGTAGACCATTTCACGAAGATGGCTCGTTTTATCGCCTGCAAGGGCTTGCCGTCAGCCAAACGAACGACGCTTCTCTGTATCCGCCACGTCTTCAAGCTCCATGGATGGCCCTGTGAAATCTTCAGCGACCGAGGAACCCAGTTCACCTCTATATTCTGGAGAGCCCTCTTTCAGTCCCTTCAAGTCACCCTAAAACCTACTACGACCTATCACCCACAGGCAAATGGCCAGGTGGCATGAACCAAAACATGGAACAGTACCTGCGATGCTATGTGAACTATTTACAAGACGACTGGTACACGTGGCTCCCCCTGGCCGAATTCACCTACAATAACACCCCAAATGCATCCCTTGGAACTTCTCCTTTTTATGTAACCTATGGCTTCCACCCGCAGCTAGATACCATTGACACCCCCATGGCCATGGTCCTTGCTGCGGGGGCACTTGCCCAACAAATCCACGAAGCCCAAGCTATAGCCTGCCGAGTCTTACAACAAGCCCGACAATGTTATAAGGCACAAATAGATAAATAAAATAAATAAATAGATAAACACAGTCGGGAAGAGCCTTCTCTATGTCCGGGAGACTTAGTATGGATTGACCGCCACCACTACCCCTCCGTTCGCCCCTCTGCTAAACTAGACGGGCCGTGGACCGTAGCCACGCCCCCAGCAGTAACATACAACGTAGGGCTTCCCCCGCTGCGCCACTCAGAGCGGTTGTGGGCACGCACGGGAGCGGGACTTATAGAATAAGAACAAGCGCCACCAATGGAACGGCGCTGGTGATTAGCAGAAACTGGCCCCCCTGCTTGCATCCTCTAGTGTGAAGTGGGATTGAGCGTTGACTGCCTGCATTAGTCCCACGAGCGTGGACTCCCTTACCCTGATACCTTACCTAGCGTGTGATTGAGAGCGTGAACCTGCGAGTTAAAGCGTGGTTGGTGAGTGCGTGCCCTTCCTTCCTTCCAGTTCAGGAACCTTGCATTCGGAGGTGAGTGCCCCGTGTTTCCCCTTCCCCTGTGGGGCCCTTCGTGCACTTCCTGAGGTGACACCCTCACTACCTGTTCCTCCCTGTGCCTTCATGTGTGTGAGCGAGTGGAATTGGGGCAGTCTTAGTTTCTCGGTCAGTGGTGCCCTATGATTATAGGGGCCCATTCTCTTTAATGAGAGGTAAGGGCCCAACCACTATCCTGACGGGCATTCTGTCTCCACGAGTTCCTTACTCTGACCGGGTTAAACCAAGGCAGTGCGTGTTAGTGACCCATTGCCCCACCCGAGTAACACCCGGCTCTCAGCAGTGCGTCACCCGGTGCGTCACCTGCCTGCCACCTCCTCCACAGAACTGCTGTCTGCCTCGCAAATTCCTAAAAAGGGAAGGTTATTGAGCGGGTGGTGGCGATCCTGCACCAGGCACATCTGGACAGCATCAGTTTCCTGGACCCTTTTCAATCTGGGTTCCGTCCCAGCTATGGCACTGAGACAGCGTTGGTGGCCTTGGTCGACAATCTCCACCGGGAGATGGACGCAGGATGTTCTACATTTCTTATCCTGCTAGAAAGGATTTTCTACATTTCTTATCCTTCCCTAAAAAGGGAAGGTTAGAGACAGGTTGGTAGCTGGCGAGTGCGTCAACATCTAATGATGGTTTTTTCAGCAGGTGGCGCACCATAGCCTCCTTGAGGCCGAACATCCGACCCGCGTTTGCACATCCCTACAAAAAGTTAGTATTGGGAAGATTGTCTGATAATATCCGACAGGAAATGAGATCAGTCATTGGGGATAGTGGAACTTTGGGCTCCTACTTGCTATGGGTGAACTGTACACTCTCACCACGGCCTTATTTGGTTAGTGGTCTAACGCCAAAGAATAGGAGGCTTTTTCTTCTGGCTAGATTCAACTGTTTTCCCTCAGCTTTGGTCGAAGGTAGATACAAAGGCACCCCACTTGCTGAGTGTTTATGCCAATGTAACCTCCTACAAATTGAGACTTTGAAACATATCTTATTGGAATGTCCCTTTTTTGTCAAGGCACGCAGGGGATTTATTCTTCCCCTGATAGCTCCTTTTCCTGGTAGATCCGGGGAATTTTATGTGAAATTGCTTTTGGATGATCGCTCCAACGTAGTGACGGGGAAAGTGGCCTTGTATTTGGTACATGTTTATACTAGGAAGATGAAACAGGATGTTATTACATTCTGGTGTTTTGGACATTATAATTAAATGTGAAAATGTGAAATGTAAATGTGTATGTGTGTGTCCCGGCTGGGCGGATTAGTGCATTTCTTTTAGGTCTATTGTTATATTTTATTGCTATTTTAGGGCTGCCCCGTGGTGGCTTTATAGTGTCTGCAATGGCCTTCAACTGATCAGTAAAGCTATTAATATTATTACCTGTGTAATTAATAATTATATATTATCTGTTGTAACACATGCTGAGCCTCAGGGAAAAGGCGTTAGGGAAAAGGCAGGATATAAATTTAAACAAGTAACATTCCAGAAGCTTGGTACAGAGTTGTCACAATGTAGCTACTCAATGTGCTGATTCAGTATACTTGCATGTCCAGTTGTCTGTAATAAAAGAAACTTTTTTGCATACAGTCTAACCAATATAAAAATATTTTAGAAGCAAGACCAATTTCTCTATAATTTCTGATTGATTGCTTCTTTTGAACACATTAGACGTAGAAAAAGAAACTGATGTAACTTTTGAAATGTTGGAGATAGAGGAGGCCTCTCTTGAACAAGTTAACTAAAGTTTTTAAAAAAGAAGAGGTGGTAATAATGAAGGGACTTCATCTCTCCTCCTACCTCTCTGACCGCTCCTTTAATGTGTCTCTCTCCAACTCCGCCTCCTCCTCCTTCCCTGTCTCTTATACACATCTAGATGTGTATAAGAGACAGATCTATACCTCATCCTTAGGCAAACTCATTGCCTCCCATGGCTTCCAATACCACCTCTATGCTGATGACACTCAACTCTATCTCTCTACTCCTTCTCTCTCTCCCTCTGTTCAAGCTCGTCTCATCAACTGTCTCTCTGACATCTCTACCTGGATGTCTCAACGTCAACTCAAACTCAACATGGCTAAAACTGAACTCCTTATCTTCCCCCCTCATCCTTCCTCTCCTTCCTCACTGTCAATAACTATTGATGGAGTCACCATCCTGCCTGTCCCCCAAGCCCGTAGCCTAGGCTTCATCTTTGACTCAGCCCTTTCTTTTAAACCCTACATTGACTCTGTTGCTAAATCCTGTCGCTTCTCCCTCCATAACATTGCTAAGATTCGCCCTTTTCTCTCTGTCTCGTCTGCCAAAACTCTTGTTCATGCTCTGGTCATCTCTCGCCTCAATTACTGTAACCTCCTTCTCACTGGCCTTCCCCGGTCTCACCTTTCTCCCCTCATCTCTGTCCAAAACTCTGCTGCCAGGGTCATCTACCTCGCCAGTCGCTTCGACCATGTGCAGCCCCTCCTCTCTTCGCTTCACTGGCTTCCCCTTCCTGAACGAATCCTGCACAAGCTCCTAGTCTTCACCTATAAAGCTCTTCACAACCTTGCTCCCCCCTACCTCTCTGCACTTATCGCCCTCCATACTCCAGCCCGTGCACTTTGCTCCTCCTCTGTCCCCTCTCTCGCCCTTCCACGCCTTCCCTGCTCCTCTAAGCGCCTTCGTCCCTTCTCACTTGCTGCCCCCCATGCCTGGAACTCCCTCCCTGTCCACATCCGCCTTGCCCCCTCCCTTCATACCTTCAAATCTCTCCTTAAAACTCACCTCTTTCGCTCTGCTCTGTCTGACTCTTTATCCTGCTGAGCCACTATTTCTATACCTACGATCGGTTTACCCTTATCCTTGCAACATGGACCTGCCTGCTGTCATTCTCATCGTAACCAAGCCAAGTACGTGCACTTGAGACCTCGCATCTTCATGAATGTTAGACCCCTTGTCTCTCCCTCTGTTCCCCTTCCTAAGTCTCTCCCCCAGCTCCTGTCTCTCAGATTGTAAGCCCTAGGGGCAGGGACCCTGTCTATTTTATTACTTTGTAAAGTGCCAGGTACACTGCTGGCGCTATATAAATGTTTGTTAATAATAATAATCTACCCAGATATCTGCTGCAAGAATAATACAACAAAATTTGGACTATCTAAACAGTTCTTGTCATTTGTAAGGGACAACTTTCTCTGCCAGCGGGTTGAGGAAACAACTTGAGGAACAAGAATTTAGATCTGATTCTGACCAACTGGAAGGAATTAGTTGAGAATGTTAAGATGTTGGGCACCTTGGGAGCAAGTGATCTTGTAATGAAACAATGCATAATCCTAAGAAAAGGAAGGAAAGTGGATTTTAGAAATGTAGACTTCAGCAAACTCAGAGCTAACAGGTAAGGTTCCATAGTTAGAAAAATTAAAGGGAAAAGGAAGTCTAGGAGGCCTAGCAGATTTTAAAAGGAGCAATATTGAGAGCACCAACCTCAAGCTAAATCCATGCAGAGGAAAGATGGGAAGAATCGAAAGAGGACATCATAGTAGTTTGGAGAAGCGTTTGGGAGTTGTAGTGAACATTGAAGCAACAGTGTGACTCAAAAAAAGCAAATGCTATTTTGGGCTGCATTAACAGGTGCATTGTATCCAAGATATGAGAGGTAATGGTGCCATTTTACTTGGCACAGATGAGACTTCACCTGGAGTATTTTGTTCAGTTTTGGGTACCATACCTGAAGAAGGATGTAGACAAATTGGAGAGGATTCAGAAGAGAGCAACTAAGATGATAAAGGGGCTGGAAGTTGAGCCATATGAGGAAATGCTGAAAGAACTGGGTATGTTTAACTTAGAGAAATGAGGGCTGAATGGGGACATGATAGCAGATTTAAAATAACTAGAGAGATGGGACAGAAATGATGGTAAACATTTGTTCTCCTCTGTCACAGATAGAGTAAGAGGGAGCAGGCTTAAATTGCAACAATGTAGATTTCAGTTAAATATTAGGAGAAACTTTCTAACTGTAAGAATTGTTGAGCAATATAACAGGTAGGAACCATTTTGACTTGCTGAGAGTGGAATTTGCTTCGTTGCACATTTTCAAAACCTGGGTAGACAAGCATCTGTCTGTGATGCTGGAGGCAGAGGGTATCCTGGTTTGGAGCAGGGGTTTTGCGAGATGACCCTTGCAGTCCCTTCCTGCCGTACAGTTCTATGGTTTTTATTGCTGATGTTTGACTATACTATTATTATGTTACCTAAGATACGTCTGGAGTAGGGGAAAGGGGTGAAACTAGCTAACGTTGATGTGACGTCAACCTTTTATTTCTTTCGTAACGTTGTAGGTTAATGGCTTTCTCTGTGGTTTAGCTAGTTGGCACTGCTCTGGTGAGGAACCTAGAATTTAACCAATTACGTGAGGTGAAAAGTGCTAGTCTACATCTGTCCTAGTGACTGACAGATGTGGTCACAAACCTAACATCTTCATAATCTAAACAAGTTCAGTAATATGCTGACAAACCCAGTGTGGTTTAGTGGATAATAATCATCATCATCTTTATTTTTATGTAGCACCCCCACCCCTGCCATGGCACTCGGAGCACTTTACATATAACTAACAATTTTTTAATCTTCACAACAACCCTGTGAGGTAGGTTAGGCTGAGAGAATATTGTGACTGGCCCAAGGCCACCCAGTGAGTTTCTGGCTAGAACACACACGCAGCCGTCCACCTCCCACACCCCACCCCATACTGCGCACTTAGCCATTACACCACACTGGCTTTCTGGACTTGGTGCTGGACGTGGACCTGGGAAGCCAGGGTTTGAATCCTTCCCTAGCCATGAACTCACTGGGTGGCCTTAGGCAAGTCACAATCTCTCAGCATTAGTACCCCATCTGTAATAAATGGGAATGTGTGTGTGTGTCTCCCTGTGTTCCGTTCACCCTTGTCCATCTTAGATTGTAACCGCACTGGGCAGGAACCTGTCTCTAATAATAACAATTGTAAAGTGCCAAGTACACTGTTGGCTCTATAGAAATGCTTAATAATAAATAATAGCAAAAGGGGATCTCTGTGGTCAAGTGTTAGGTGACATTTTGCCCTTTGAAGAGTGATACAGAATTACCTTTTGCTTAGAGTTTTAAATCATTAATAGAAAATGCAGCTTATGAAAGAGTTCACTGAGTTTGCAAAGCGATGTAGCAAAAAGTAATACCAAACTGCATGTGCACATTTTTTCACTTAATCAGGCTGTTAGATTCCATAAGCTATCATGAACTTTTTTACTCTTTACCTAGAATTAAAAACTAGTGTTAAATAGATTGTTTCTTCTGTAAAGAATAAATAAGTATGATTGCTAATAGCACAAATCTATTCTCATGCCTTCTGTTTTTAGTTATTCCCCTCTGGCTGATGAATTTTCTTGTCAGTTTCCTGGTCATGATCTGCCATCTGTGCTTTCCAAGTTCTCACTGCCAGTTTCATTATCTGAATTCAAGAACCCACTAGCTCCACCAGTACAGGAGGTAAGCCTATTTTTCATTACTACAAACGTTTCTTCTGGATGTGTCGTGATTAGAGCTGAAGCTACCTTGCTCCCCCAGGCAATACCTCAAATTCCACATAGCCCGTTGGGTGCCTGATTAGGGCTTGATTACCAAGTAGGGCACCCAATTACCCAAAATACCAGGTATTACTGTTACCAGGTTACTGATTTTCTATTTTATCAACCAATTTCAGTAATGGAAATTGGAAAATTGGTTAACAGAAATCAGAAAATCAGTAAATTAGGTCATCTTTTAGGCACTAATTGGGTACCATTTAGTACTCAATGTTACCAAGTTGAATTGGTACCGTAATTTCATCATGTATACCTGTTTTTGTGGATACTCATTTCAGCTCTACTCATGATTGTCATTTTGGTATGTGGTTACTTTGAGAATATCCAACTAGGAAATTGCAGAGCAACAGTGAGTTTGAAAATCTGCCCATTACTGTTATTCAGCACACCCATTCAAGTTACCTTAGCATTGCATGCTATAAATTCCTAAGAAGGTCAAATTAGAACCCTGTACTTCATAGGCAAGAATTTTTTTAATAAACTCTTACCAAATATCCTTTTGGAATTTATAAGGTGACAAGAAAGCACATAAAAAGAAATGGTACCAACAAAAGAATTGAGCAAATGTATATTAAAAATGTATTATGTATTAGCTACTTTACGTATAATGTTAACAGAGAAACCAGCCCACAATACAAATTCAACATATATTTTCAAAAAAAGTTATTTTCCAATTGGGATCCAAAGTTTATCAGTTCAGTTCGAATTTATTTGTATAGCAAAAGCCATTACAAAGGAAAAAATCAGACAGAATTTATACATACTTACAAAATTTTATGTCTTCACAAAAACGTTCCTCCTTTTGCTTGTAAGAATCAAATAACAAGCTACCCAACGAATTATTACTGAACAGTTGTTATTTAACAAAAATTGTGTATATAAAACAGATCCTTTATCAGGCATTTCCTCGAGAGGTATTATCAACTTTATTTATTTATTTATAATTTTGATCTAAAATCATCATAGTATCTATCTACAACAGAGAAGAACATGAGATACTATTTCCACAAAACCATCCCCGCAAGGGCATAGTCTATCCTCATAAAGTATTGCTCTATACCAGCCTTCCAGTAATGCAGATGGGAGGCAATTTAATCTAGCCTGAACAAATATTTTCCAATGACAGGGGATAGACAAAACATCAAATAAAATTGAAGGAGAAAGTACAACATTTTTAATAGCAAAATAAAATGCTGTAGATGCTGTGGAGCCAATAAGAGTGCTTTCCTCTTGTTGAGTTAGGTCAAATAATCTTTGTCTTACCAACTTTCTTGCCAGTTTATAACTTACAAGTGAAAAAAATTTAACGGCAAACCTAATAACGGTAATTTATCTTGGACCTGTTTACACCAGGCATTAGCATGCCCATCTTGCAAGGTCTTCAATGTAACAGGAGAGGCCAGAGAAAAATTTAAATGCAGCCAGTATGTTGTTGTCACAATCCAAATCCTGGTGAGTACTGGAACAAAACCAGCCTCAACCCGGAATACAACATTTGCCACACACGGGGCACACATTAGCAAAGCCCAGAGAAATTTAGATCGAACTCTTTCCAGCTCTGCCAGGTTTCCAAGTGCCCAAACTGGGGAGCTGGATAACAATTGAGAGAGGCTTTTTGCTTTAAATACCCGCAAAGTTTATCGGGTAATGTAAAAAAATTCTTCTTAGTCTTCATACGACTCAATCTTCAAAAACCATATTGTATGATGCTAACATGTTTTGACCAATGATTGGTCATCTTCAGAGCTTCATTCAACAATGATAACCTAAAATAATAAATCATGTCTATGAGTGGCCTTTCACAGGGTAAAACAACATTTAACAATATAAAACAACTTAATATAAACCAAATAACTACCCTATGAAAAAATCTTAACAGATGAAAATAAAATAAACCTTATAATAAAATAAACAAACAAACAAATAATAGTATCATTATCCCCAAACATTCAATAACTCACCTTTCACTGTCGATTAAACTATGCAAACCATAACTCCTTAACTCTGCAAACCAAGCCATAAGAGCCAGTGTGGTGTAGTAGATAAGGTGCTAGACTTGGACCTGTGAAGCCATGGTTCAAATCCCACCCTAGCCATGAACTCACTCAGTGGCCTTGGGCAAATCCCACACTCTCAGCCTCAATCCCCCATCTGGGAATATGCGTGTCTGTCTGTCTTTCCCTGTGTTCCCCTCACCCTTGTTCATCGTAGATTGTAAGCTCACTGGGCAAGGACCTGTCTCTGAAAATCTGTGACTGTAAAGCACTGTGTATGCCTAGTAGTGTTATAGAAATGATTAGTAGTAGTAGTCCTTGGGAAAAAATCTCTCTTCTAAATCCACTCAGGCAACTGGAAATCCAAAATAATAATAATAATAATAATAATAAAAACATTAAATCACAGACATGGAGGGGAAATAATAAACCATGCCCTATTACATGCTTAACAATCTCAAAAAATTAAAAAGCTAGGGTGTCATTTGAAATTTTTAAAAATATTGATGAACAAATTATCCTACCTCCAAAACAGATATGCAAGTTAGGGTGTGTTTAAATTAGACTTGGTTGTGGTGGGGTCTGTGATCGGTGCTGGGGCAGGTGTGTGGAGGAGCGCTTCAAACGAGTGTCTCAACGCACAGCTGTGCCCCATCCCCACACCTCCAACCCGTCACCACACGAGCACTCCAGCTTTTCCTCGAGTGCCCCGTGTGTGGACTGGGTGGGCGGTGTGTGTCATGGGAACGTGTACCCGTATTCAAATGCGACCTTCCCCATGTGGGACACTCACTGTCATGCACAGGGGTTAGGGCTGAAACTCGTTCTTGAGTTTTTCTCAGTTATTGTCAAGAATCGACTCGTTTTACCGATTCATTTTACTGACATGGGAGGGCCCCTGGTTCAAGGCTGCTGCTGATTAACACGAGCTCTGTGGTGAATAAGTCTATGACAACCAGGGAATTAATCCTGGATCAGTCAGCCAACCTCGTGTGTATTACAGAGACCTGACTGGACGGTGAGTCGGCCAAATTTGGCTGACCTTGTTCCAACTGGGTACTCTGTACAGCATCAGCCTTGACCAGGGGGACGATGTAGCCGTTATTTTTAGGGATACCTGGTCTGTGAGGAGGTATCCAGTGCAGACTATTTTGGGTATTGAGGGTGTCCATCTAGTGTTTGATTTGGTCAGAGACAGATTAGGGCTGCTGCTGTTATTTTTATTTATTTATTTTATTTTCCAAATTTATACCCCGCCCCCTCCTGCAACGCAGCTCGGGGCGGCTTCCAACAATCAATTTTAAAACATTTAAAATTCATTTTAAAATATTAAATATAAAATATACCATATAAAAAAGGGCTAGAAAAATAATAAATAAATGGGTGGGGGACTAAAATCATCCCTCCCCACCCTCCCTCCCAAAGGCCTGGGCAAACAGCCAGGTCTTACAGTTCCGCCGAAATGTTAAAAGGCTTGGGGCCAGGCGAGCTTCCTCTGGAAGGGAGGAATATAACGTGCACCTACCTGTACGGCAGCATCCCTCATGCTCTAGTGGATTCTGTGTTGGATATTGTGTTGCGGTCTCCAAGGATGTTGATTGCCAAGTTGGGCACTCCAAGGATGTTAATCCTGGGGGACTTCAATATCCACGCCGATCTTGGGGGAATGGAGCGTGAGTTCATGGCCATCATGGCAACCATGGGACTGTCTCAGAGAGTTGTTGGCCCGACATATGATGGGGGACATACCCTGGACTTAATATTCTGTACTAGCCTTGAGGCAAGGGATCCAGTAGTGGGGGAGGTGTCAGCTGTGCCCTTGCCATGGTCGGATCATTATCTCTTCCATTCCGGTTCCCCGGAAAGGTGCAGAACCAGTTCGGTAGGTTCATCCCCGGAGACATGGAACCAGGAAGGTTCCGGAATGCTCTTGTGGAAATACCCCCCAATCTTGATGGTTGCTCACTCGATGACCTCGTAGCCCTTTGGAATGATATGCTGACCTAGGCCATTGATCCAACGACTCCTAGGAGTCCACTTCCCAAATGCTGGCAATGCAGGACCCCCTGGGTTTACGGAAGACCTGCGATGGATGAATAGGAGGGATGGCAGTTGGATCGACAGTGGCGTTGAACTCAAGCTGAAGCTAACCGGTTGCAGTATAGTCAGATTAAAAACCTATGTGGTGGCTGTGCAGACAGCAAAGAAGATGTTCTTTGCTGCCCTCATAGCATTCACGAAGTTGTGTCCAGCTGAGTTTTTCCGGGTGGTATAGAGGCTGGTCAGAATCCATTCTTTCTCCACCTGGAACTGAAATCTTCCAGTGCTTGCTGTGGCATGTTTGTCGACTTTTCCATGGATAAAATCACTTGGATTCGCCACGATTTCAATGTAGCACTTATAGCAGTGGAAGAACAGAAGGTAATTGTCCGGTTTCGTGGGATCAGTTTCAGTGGGTGTCACCCGCTGATGCGGCGGATATTCTTGGGGCGGTCAGAGCCAACTGTTGTGAATTAGATCCTTGCCTGGCCTGGCTAATTAAAGTTTGCCGTGAGACATTTGGACCATTACTGGCTGAGGTTGTCAGTGCCTCCCTTAGGGAGGGCAGAATGCTGGGCCGCCTCAAGGAGACGGTGGTGCGACCTCTGCTCAAGAAACCATCATTTGACTCCCTCGCCAGCTATTGACCAGTCTCTAACCTTCCCTTTTTAGGGAAGGGTATTGAACAGGTGGTGGCTCGACAGCTTCAGGGGCATCTAGATTAGATCAGTTTTCTGGACCCCTCACAGTATGGCTTTCGTCCTGGGTTTGGCATGGAGATTGCACTTGTGGCTTTGGTCGACGACCTGCGCCGTGAGATGGATTGGGGCAGATCATCTCTTTTGATCTTGTTAGATCTGTCGGCAGCATTTGATATCGTTGACCATGAGATGTTGGTGGCTTGCCTGCAGGACCTAGTGGGGGTAGGTGGATTTGTTCTTGATGGTTCAGCTCTCTCCTGGCCAGAAGAACTCAGTGGGTGGTGCTTGGGGAGTGCTCATCATCTCCCCAGGACCTCACGTGTGGAGTCCCGCAGGGTTCTATTTTGTTCCCCCTCCTGTTCAACGTATATATGCAGCCTTTGGGCAAGGTTTTGAGAGAGTTTGTCGTACGATGTCATCAGTATGCTGACGATACAGAGCTTTACCTCTCTTTTTCAGCAGACTCAGACCTGGCAGTCTCTGTGCTTACCTGGTGTGTGACAGCTGTGGGGGCCTAGATGAGGGCGAGTCATCTGAGGCTGAATCCCGTGATGTTGGTGGGTAGGGCTGAGGGAGTCATGGCCCCTGTCATTGATGGGGTCTGCTCTGCCCCAGTCACTCAGGTCCGCAATTTGGGGGTGCATGGACATGGATATTGACTGGTATCGGGGGTGCTCACTTTTGGCCTGTTGGGGGCCGTGGGACATTTCTCCCTCCCCCCCACCCTTGCGGGGGCAGGGTCTTGGGAAGGCAAGTTCCGGGCCGCTCCCCATGTCACCGGGGGCAGTCGGAGGCCATGCCGGAGGCGCATGCTGGGGCACACTCAAAGGGGCTTGGGCCGGGAGCTTGAGACGAAGGGGTTGTCGGTTGGTTTAAATAATGTAAGCTTTCTTCTACTGGTGAAGTTGGTGAGGAGCTCTCCCCCCGGTGAGAGAGGAGTGGAGAAGGAGGATATCCCCTGGTGGCAGCAGGGGAGGGAAGAAATTAGTGTTTGGAGCCGACTTCCTGGTGTGAGCAGGGAGCGGCATGAGATGGTACCAGTAGAGAGTATTGGGGTGACTATTGTGCATAGATGATAAACTGTAACTATGTTAAACAGAATTGTGGGGGGTAGTTAAGGGATTTTTGTGCTGCTGTTATAATGTATTCTTGTGTTGGGCTCCTTTGGGATGTAAACCCAGGAAATTGTTTGATTGATTATTATTGTGAGCCGCCTCGAGCTGATAGGTTAGGAGAGTGCAGGATATAAATAAACTATGATGATGATTATGATACCTGTGGGACCGCCACGTGCCCCGGACTGTGGTGCGGCCCCTGCAGTCATCTGGGGATGCCCGACTTGAAGTCCCCCAGGTTTTCCGGGTGGCAACAATGAGGAAGGCATTCTCGGTGGCCGCTCCTAGGCTGTGGAATTCCCTCCCAATGGAGGCCCGCCTGGCCCTGAACTCCCTTCTTTCTGAAGACAATGTAAGACCTGACTGTTCTGCCAGGTCTTTGGGGAGGGAGATGGGTAGGGGCTAGATTCAGCTCTAATTTGCTTTCAAACAGGCAACTAGCTCCTTGCATGCAATTAATGGTTCAGATATATGCTGGGGAGGAAAGGGGGCAATTTGTAAGCTAGTCATAAGAAATTTTCAGCTCCCTGGACAATAGAGAATTGGTTTTCCTGGGGAAACAAGGGTTCCTGACAGTAGGAAAACAAAACAGTAAACACTAGAGCTGAGTTACTGATTTTTTGGGTCACTCACCATGGCCTGAAAAGCTAACGGTCATGTTGCCCTTCAACCTCCTAACACTTGTTTTTATAATGTGTCTTTTTGGACAGTCTCCTATTGAGGGAAAGGAAAGCTTAGTTATTGCACTTTTTCTAAATGTGAGTTTAATTAAAGTGTTTCCAAGTTCCAAAGTTTAGGCTTGAGTTCTGAATTCTAGGTATTTGGAAAAAGTTCCAAGTTCTAATCAAGAACTAAGTTTTGGTAGTTGGAACTTGGTTCGAGTATTCAGATCCAGGGCAGGACTCAGGAATTTTGCACCCCTAGCCCCTTCTCAGACTACTGCCCCCAAGCCAAGCCTGCCCCCTACTCATGGGTTCATGGGTGGGGGAGCTCTGTGTGAATGATATAGCACGCACACCTGTGGTGACTGGGGTGCGTGCACACACCTGCCTAACATGCATATCCACTCACCCCCCACTTGTCCCCATGCACGGAACAACCGCGGGAAATGGAGGTTGCTTCGTGGGTGCGGATGAGCCGGGGGTGAGTGGGAATGCGTGTTAGGCGGGCGCGTGCATGCCCTGCCCACACACCAGCACGCCCATGGACCCCCCCCACCTGGTGGAGCCATGTAAAAAGGGCATGTGAGGAGCCACTTGAAGAAGAACACAGAAGGTTGCTGCCTTGTAAACAAGATTCTTTGAGATGGCTCCAAACGTTCTCAAAACACCCACCCTTCCAGCCTTGCATGGAATTTTTTTCTTATATTGTTAAAAGGGTTGGAACTGTCATTCTGAGGGGGGGAAGATTGCTTTTTATAGTAGAGGAGCTCAAGACCATCATGTGGTCTATTATTTGAATAGGGTGGCCATGCACAACCCAGTTGTGAGAATATTGGGAGCTATCTCGAAGAATCTTCTTTACAAGGCAACAACCTTCTGATCACACAGGTGGGGAGGAGTTGTTTGTAAACAAACAGCTTTATCTCTCAGTCCAATCTGCTGCTGCTGCTGCTGCTGCTGCTGCTGCTGCTGCTGCACTACTAGCAGGCAGACAGCAGAGGCAGGTGAGGGATGGGGATCCAGGCAGCAGCCTCAGCTGTGCAGGGAGAAAAACAAAATCGGAGTGGGGCAGAACCGGCGCCAGGATTGCCGCCCAAAGCCCGGGCCTAGGGGGCCTGCCCCTAAGTCCAAGCCTCCTCAGATCACCTATTCAGTGCAGTCCTAATGTGCACCCAACAGTGGGAATACACAGCAAGGAACAACAGTTACCAGTAAGTAATCTGTCGTCGGGACAAATGTTGTCCCCAAACTGTCATGCCTGTCAACTGTCAGGCACTTCTTTGGGGATTCTCTGGCTGTGCTTTGGAAGATTCCAAAGCAGTGCCTGACAGAATACTCTGACAGTTTGGGGACAGTCTCATGTTAACTACAGGGTGTCGGTGGCTATCATATATAAAATACTACCACATATAAAATACTGCAGAAGTAAGGCCATTAATACACAGACGGGGGGTGGGGAGGGTGTTTTGGCGAGGTGTGTGTGTGTCCGTTTAGACGGACACACATACGTACACCCATCTCCACCCACCTCCACCCGCAGAGCCTCCTCCATTTTACTGGAGGGCTCCATGGGTGCGCGCCGACAGCACACACAAACACCCACCGCCCGTGGTGTTTACACAGGCACACACCCATCTCCCCACCAGCCGTGTACACAGACTGCCTCCCCGCCCCCCCCCCGGCCACACACCTGCCCGAACACCAAGCGGGGGGTGGGGGGACGTGTCCATGTAAAAACGGCCTAACATAACAATTAGAAAAACCTTGTACCGGCAGTAGGGTCCAGCTAGCTTTCTGAAGGGTTTTTTTAAGTGCTGAAAACCAAATGTGTGTTGAAGATGAAGTGAGAGCCTGCTTTTTTAGGTATTTCTGTGGCGCTCATCTATGTAGCCATTTAGGACTGCAGAGCACCTTACGTATTTTCTTAATCTTACTTTTCTGTTGTCTCACTGCTTCAAGTGCTTGTTTATTTTTCAGCGTCTTTACTTTGCAGACTCAGCTTATACAGATGGTAATATGGATGCTCCAGCACCGGCTATTAATCCAGCTCCACACATATGTCTGCTTGATGGTACCCCCAAATGAAGATTTCCGAACCAGAGATGAAGACCTGCCCTTCTCTGCCAGAGTTGGAGGAAGAAGCCTAAGCACTCCCAATGCACTCAGCTTTGGCTCTCCAAGTATGAATGTGCTTCCTCTTTCCTTCATAGACAAGTCTGTAGTTTGCTTTTGGAGTTTAACAGAAGCCATGTCTCAACTAGCAAAATAGATAGTGTTTTAAAATAGGGTGGTCAGCAGATTTTAACTTACATGAGATGGGATCTAGTAGAGAATGAACAAGTCCTGTTTTTAAAGATAGGCGATTGTGATATAAATCCAGGACAGAGCAGTATAATGAACTGGGATACATCTGCATCTATTGTCTGCAGTCTAAACATCTCTCTTACACTTGCATCTCTCTTGTCCTGTTTCTTTATTATTTTCTTATGTGCTAAGTTCTAACTACTTCTTTCCAGTCATGCCATCCTTTCCCTGATCATTGTATACAGTTCCACCCTCTGTGCCTTACTGCCAAGTAAATGGGACATGCCTCCAAATGAACAGCTGGTGCAGGCTTCCATTATAATTTTCAAAAATGAAAATGAAAGGGGGAGCTCTCAAAGTGTTCATGAGAAAATGTGGTCCAAACAACTTTGAATCAGTGGAATATTTTGCTATAGATCAGGGCTAGACAAAGTTCCTAACACTATGAACCACATATCAAAATCTTTAGATGTCTGAGAGCCACAAGACACGCTTTATACACGCATTGTCTAGCGGCAGGGCCTGTCTTAAAATTTGTTTGGTCTTGTTTCTTTTTGTATTACATTTCTGATCAGCATCTGTTGCCGTCCTTTAAGAAAATAGTGAAGCACTGTGGCTATATACTTGAGCTATATACTGACCATAAAGCTCTTCTCAGTTCACTTTGCTTACTAGCAGGTTACTCTTCAAACCAAACAAGGATTAAAAACCCTTCCTTAGTTCTATATCTTCTTTAAGCCAAAAGGATGACTTGCTTTCAAAATCCACTGCAAAGCCAGTACAAAAAAAGTTCTTATAAACAGTTTTAACTTTATAAGTTGTGTAAAATTTAAACAGTTATAAACTCTCCCTGCTGCATACAAGACTTTGCATCTCTGTGTACTTACTACAATGATATTTCCGTCTGCACAGTGATGATTATCATCCTGTTTTCTTATGAACAAACCAGTACCTCAGCTACAACACCCACCTGCACAGGGCAAAGTCCAGTCTTTCATCAAAAGAGCCGGGGAGGGGAATGGATGGCAGGGGTGCAGCCACTTCCACCAGGAGCCCTCAGCCTGTTCTCTCCTCAATAACATGGGTCTTCTCCACAGGACAGCTATGGAGTCAGGAGCAGCACCAAGGGTGCAGTGAGTGGAGACGCCTGTCCTCTAGCTGTGCTGGCATTGGAGCTTCTGCATCCACTCCCACCCCTAGCTTACTCTTTTCACTGTCCATAACTCCATCTGGCAATCAATCCCATGCCAGACCCCTCACTCTCGGGACTCAGCAGTAACACTAAACAGCTGCTATGAGCTCAGGCAGGTCCTGGTTGAGCCCAGGGTGGGGAAGATAGCTCCATTAGCAGCTATTAGCCAGACAGGATCAGGGAACATGACGGGAGCTGGGGGAAAACAACAGGGAATGGATCACCCGTTGTGACCTGTTGGGTGCTTCTCCCAAGCCACCATGATTGGCCACTGTCGGAGACAGGATGCTGGGCTAGATGGACCATTGGTCTGACCCAGTATGGCACTACTTACGTTTTGATGTTCTTATGTTCTTAAGGCATTTGAGACAGCATGAGGCCCAGGGCTGTTCCCGTTTACTCTGCACTAAATCTGGCCTGTTTTTAGGAGTTGTAACTGAACTGCCTGTGGTTTGGTCACCTTTACTATACATACTATGCTGACCTAGTTCCTCAAATTCCAAACTTCCTTTCCTTTCAACTGACACTCCCAGCTCCTCTCCTCTTCATACTTCCGACTAGAGAATGTTGTCTATCAGCCCAAAATGATAATTTGGGTGTTTGGAGATTAGCTTTATTCTAGAGTCCCAAAAGTGGCTTAATTTCAAGGAGACAGAAGTGTCTTTATTCATCTGTGTATAGAAAATATTATTCACCCCTCTCAAGGTTATGGACAGTGAAAGAGTAAAGGTAGGCAATTGTTCCATGTTAGAAACCTAATTTTTTTAATCCTCTACAAATAAATGGCTTGAAGTAGCAGTCTCAAAATTGTACTGTGTGTTGTTTTAGGGGGTAGGATGGTGTATGGAAAATTTGAAGTGGATCCAGTAAGCCAATCTGAAGTTATGAACGATTTTAAGTTAATTGCTTCATGTCGTTGCCTGAGTCAGACAATTTTTTGCTGGCTGATATCTTTCTTATTTTTAGTGAGTTATGCCTGGGAAATTGCCATGGAAATAGCCCAAGCAGTCACTTGTGATGGAGCAGCAGTGATCAGTGAAGTGGAAAACAAGTTATTAAACTCGGGAAAATTCAATTCTTAATTGTTGAGAGCATGCGCAGTTAATGCCGGAAGTGAGCGGGATTCCTTTCTCCTTGCTCTAGTCAGTAGCGCTTCAGCTCTTCCCTAGAGAGAAGTGGCAGGGATGAAACTGGCGTGGGTGGAGGGAAATTGACATGGAGGGTGGTTGCATGTCTTTGTTGTTCTACAGGAGCCGGTGTTGCAGAACTGAGTGGGGCTGCAAGGGAGATGAACGGCTGGGGGAGGGAGAAGATGGGGAGATGAAAGGAGCCGAGACAGGGAGATGAACTGTGGGGAGTTAAATTGAGGGCAGTATGCCGCTTCTGGGGGGGAATCTGGGTCTGCCGGTTTGAGTGGAGGGTGGGCATGCTTCAGCCGGGGTGAGCCACATTATAGCAACTCCTGCCTTTCCTGTCCCCCTCTCCAGCTACACTGGGAGAAGAGAGAGCCCGTGGCTTCCGGGGATGTCTTTGCCCTCCACAGAGCTGGGGAGAGGAGGAGAAGTGCGGCGGGCAGGTGGACAGGCTGCCTCTCTCCCCCCTGAGCCGGGTTAGTTAGGAGAAGCAGCTGTTTTGCATCCCTTAACATCAGCGGAGGGAGTGCAGCAGCCAGTGGCAGCAGGAGCAGGACTAGCCCTGGGCTGAGGGAGTGTTCACTCTGACCCCCAGCTCCTTTCCCAGCCGCTTTGGGAGCCCCGTGTGAGTCTCTGCCGAAGTCAGCAGCACCTTGCCTTCCTCCTCTCCTGGAGGAGCTGGCGCCCTGCCTACCTGTATGCTACCCCACCCTGGCTGGCCATCTCCCTTTCCTGCTAGTCCAGCAGCCAAACCCTGATTTTGGATCAAACCTTGCACAGAGAGGTGCATAGTTGTTTGCTGTGGCTTTTAAGAACCTAATTAGATAAACAAAAAGCCTACGGTTTTACAAACTTAGTTAAGGCAGATTCATACCAAGCAAACTTTAACAAACCTAGAAATTGTGTGTTAAGGCTTCCGCCTTAACTTCCACACCATGTAAGCAGTAAACATGTTGTATAGCTTCGCATACTGGGCTTGCTTACAACTGAGGCTCCATGCACCCACACTTTGCCTTGGTGTTTCAGCTCCAATCCTCTTCCTTTGCAGGAATAGGAATAAAGACAGTATTCCTATTAGCAATAACTTCATTAAGAAGAGTTAGTGAAATAGCAGCCATAATCATCTCAGAATCATATTTGCAGATTTTCCAAGATAGAAGAGATATTGCATTACATCCTAAATTCCTACCTAAGATAGTATAAGTAAGACCGTTGTGAGAATGTGGCCCTTTCTATATGGGCCTCTCCCAGCCGTGAACACGCAGATTTCTGCATGTTCATGGGTGGGGGAGCCCTGTGTGAACGACGTGGTTCACGTGCCCACGGTGAGTGGGGGTGCGCGTGCCCGCCTAACATGCATCCCCACTCACCCCCCACTCGTCCCCATACATGGAGCAACCGGGGAAACCTGTGGTTACTCCGTGACTGCGGGTGAGTGGGGATGCGTGTGCGGTCGTGTGCACGTGCCCACCTGGCAGAGCCATGTAAATACGGCCTGTGTGCAGCCACTCGAAGAAGAACAGAAGTTTGCTGCCTTGTGAACAAGGTTCTTCGAGATGGCTCCTAACATTCTCACAACACCCAACCTTCCAGCCCTGCATGGAATTTTCTTATATTCCTAGAAAGGGTTGGAAGGAACTGTCATTAGAGGAGGGAGAGTAATTTTTATACTAGAGGGTCTTGAGACCATTATGTGGTCTATTATTTGAATAGGGTGAGCATACACAATCCAGTTGTGAGAATGTTGGGGAATCTCGAAGAACCTTCTTTACAAGGTAACAACCTTCTTATCACTCACATGGGGAGGAGTTGTTTATAAACAAACAGCTTTATCTCCCAGTCCAATCGGGTGTCCCACTGCTGCTGCTGCACAACTAACAGGCAGAAGCAGGTGAGGGATGGGGACCAGAGGCAGAAGAACTTATTGGGGGAGAAGCTGGCTGCAGCCTGCCTCCCAACCAGGCAAGCATGGTGCCCCAGCTAGCCACAGGGTCATGTGCAGTCGCACATGTGGCACATGCCTAGGGCCGGCCCTGGGTCCAGGAATCAAATTGCATCGAGATGAACTGAAGCCCCATTCAATAATCTTCCCTAAAATGGGAAGGATAGAGACAAGGAAATATCTGGCTGGGGAGTCAGTGTCCAAAGATGGGTTTCTTAAGCAGGGTCAGACCACCACAATTTTGAGGTTGTCCTACCACCTAACATCCCAAAGGGAGGTGTTGACTACCCCAGCCAGCAATGGCCCTAATGTCTCCCAGCAAGGACAGGCAAGGATCTAACTAACGACTGTTTGCCCTCACTGCTCCAAGCACATTCTCCACATTGGTGGATGACAGTAATTGAAACCGATCTAAACAAACAGGACACGGCTGAGCTTCCACAGCCACAAACTCAGACTCTTCATGTAAAGTAGCAGTACACAAGTTGTGAGTACTATGCCTCACACATTGAGTCCTGCTCCCGGGACCCTCACCACCTCTTTTCCACCTTTGAATCCCTTCTCAACCCCCCCTGTCCTCCTCCCCCCTTTTCTCTCTCCGCTCAGGATCTTGCTGTCTTTTTCACCTCTAAAATTGACAAGATCTGCCTGGAAATCGCTTCCAAGTCCTCTCCCCCTACCATGTCCCTCCTCCCCCCACCTCTCACCTGTCCTCCTTCCCTCCCGCCTCCCTTGAGGAAATCTCCTCCAACCCCTCCATTTGCCCCCTGGACCCCATTCCTTTGCGCCTCCTGAAGACCTCCATTGCTTCCACCGTCGCCCCTCCCCTCCTGCACATCATCAACCTCTCCCCCTCTACTGGCTCCTTCCCCTTTGTCTTTAAACATGCCACTGTCTCCCCCATCCTCAAAAAGTCCACTATGGATCCCTTGAACCCTCTAATTACCGTCCTGTCTCACTCCTCCCTTTTGCTTCCAAACTTCTTGAACGCGTTGTCTACTCGCGTTGCCTTGACCTCCTCTCCGCCAACTCCTCCCTTGATCCCCTCCAATCTGGCTTCCGTCCCCTTCACTCCACTGAAACCACTCTGGCTAAGATCACCAGCAATCTTCTTGTGGCTAAATCCAACCACCTTTATTCTTGACCTCCTTGATCTCTCTGCTGCCTTCAACTCACTCCTGCTTGAATCGCTTCACTCCCTGGGATTCCGGGACTCTGTCCTCGACTGGTTCTCCTCCTACCTTTCTGGCCGCTCCTTCAGTGTATCTCTTCCTAACTCTCCCCTTCCTCCTCCCTACCCCTCTCGGTCGGGATTCCCCAAGACTCTGT
This sequence comes from Sphenodon punctatus, assembly GCA_003113815.1. Lineage (NCBI taxonomy): Eukaryota > Metazoa > Chordata > Lepidosauria > Sphenodontia > Sphenodontidae > Sphenodon > Sphenodon punctatus. Next base: position 339,989 of record QEPC01014024.1, read on the forward strand.
CCTTGGCCCTCTACTGTTCTCTATCTACACCCAATCCCTAGACAAACTCATTGCCTCCCACGGTTTCCAATACCACCTATACACTGATGACACTCTCTCTCCACTCCTTCCCTCTCCCCCTCTGTTCAAGCTCATCTCACCAACTGTCTCTCTGATATCTCTGCCTGAACATGGCGAAAATTGAACTCCTTATCTTCCCTCCCAGTCCTTCCTCTCCTACTTCCCTGTCAATTGCCATTGACGGGGTCTCCATCCTCCCTGTCCCCCAAACCCGTAGCTTGGGCTTCATCTTCGCGGCCCTTCACTGTCTGGGCCCCTCATACCTCAGGGACCGCCTCGCCCTCCGCACCCCAGAGCAGCTCCTTCGGTCTGCCGGGGATGCCTTCTTAGAGGTCCCCCGCCTTAAGCGGGGGGCCACAATGGAGAGGGCATTTTCAGTGGCTGGGCCACGTCTTTGGAACTCCCTTCCGGAGGAAGCCCGCCTGGCCCCAAGCCTGTTGACATTTCGGCGAAGTTGTAGAACCTGGCTGTTCGCCCAGGCCTTTGGGGATGGGGGGAGGGTTTTAGCTCCCCTACCTTATTTATTGTTTTAAGTGAGTTCCCGGGCCCTGTTTTAATATGTTGGATGGTGGTATTGATTTGTTTTAAATGGTTTTATATATATTGTATATGTTTTTATTGTTGGAAGCCGCCCTGAGCTGTTTGTAGGAGGGGTGGGGTAAAAATCGATTAAATAAATAAATCTTCAACTCGAACCTTACCTTCAAACCCTACATTGACTCTGTCGCCAAATCCTGCCGCTTCTCCCTCCACAACATTGCTAAGATCTGCCCTTTTCTGTCCGTCTCCTCTGCCAAAACTCTCATCCACGTCCTAGGCATCTGACGCCTTAACTATTGTAACCTCCTCCTTGCTGGCCTTCCCCGCTCTCACCTTTCTTCCCTCATCTCTGTCCAAAACTCTGCTGCCAGGATCATCCACCTAGCCCGTCGCTTTGACATCGCTTTCTCCTCTCCTCTTTCCACTGGCTCCCCCTTCCTGAGCGTATTCTGCACAAGCTCCCTACAAAGCCCTTCACAACCTCGCTCCCCACTACCTCTCTGCCCTGATCTCCCTCCGAACCCCTGTTCGAGCACTCCGCTTCTCTTCTATCCCCTCCCTCACCCTCCCACGCCTCCCCTGCTTCCCCAACCGCCTTCGTCCCTTCTCCCTCGCTGCCCCACATGCCTGGAATTCCCTCCTTGCCCTCGTCCACCCTGCCCCCACCCTCCACACCTTCAGGTCCCTCCTCAAAACCCACCTCTTCGGCTCCACCCTTCCTAACTCCTGCTAAGCATCCCCACCCTGGATTAACCCCCACCTGTTATCTGCAAAAACCAAATTTACTGTAACCAAGCCAAGAACCTGTACCTGAGTTCTCGCATCCTCATGAATGTTGCATCTCGTGTCTCTCCCTCTGTTCCCCCTTCCCTGTCTCTCCTCCCCCTGTCTTTAGATTGTAAGCTCTTGGGCAGGGATCGTGTCTGTCTTAGTCTCTGCAAAGCGCCAGGTACATCGCTGGCGTTATAGAAAAGTTAATAATAATAATAATAATAATCTACAAAGTAATTAATACAAATGTCACAGCAGGCACAGCATGACTCTGGTTAATGGGAGAGACAGGCCAGATTTATCAGGCCATTCACCACATGGATCTGCTCAGCAGAACGAGACTTTACAGACACCATGATGTCAGAGAAGAAAGCTTTTTTTGCCGCCATCACAGCCATGGCATAGTCCTGCAAAAATGTTCTATGCTGTAATTGGTCGGCTTCAGCGTGAGTCGAGCACCACCTGCACTCTAATCGCCTACCCTTTTGCTTCAACTGGCTCATGTCCACCATATACCAGGGTGACTTATGCTGTCACAGCAGTGAGAGCGGATGCCTTGGTGCAACTGTGTCATTGGTGATGGTCAGGCTGTCATTCCACAAAGCAACCAGGTCATCAACAGAGTAGCTGTCAAGGTCAGTGGGTGAATCCCCCAGAGAGTTCTGGAAACCAATTGGATCCATTAGTTTCCGGGTGTAAGTGGCATGTTTCTGTAAGGGAGTAGTGAGTTAGGACAGGGGGTAGAAAAACACTAGGGATTAAATTTCAACTTCTGACAAAAATGTAAATATTGACAAATGGCTGTAGTTCAGTCTTGACACTGCTGAAGACTTTCTAGTCTCATCTTGGACAAATGCAGTAGTTTACATTCTTAAAATGATGTAGAATACACTTTAGTGCACATAATGCTAGATGCTGTACAAGCTGAAAAGTTAGTAATAAAATCAGTAGAGTTACAGGCCTTGTCAATCTCCAGGCGTAGATCATCAACCAAGGCCACAAGTGCAGTCTTTGTGCTATACCCTACATGAAAGCCTGGCTGAAATGGGTCCAGGAATCAAATTGCATCAAGATGAGCTGAAGCTGCCAGGCAACCACCCCTCCTGGTGAAGGGACCCCCGCCCCACTCCTGGTGAGATCAGGAGGGGAGGGGGAGGGCCTCCCCCTGGTGGCAGCAGGGTGGAGGGTGGGAAGTAGTGAGGGGTGGTTGAATGTTGGGAGAATAGTGAGGGGAGGATGATATAATGATCTGCTGTGTTCTGTATTTGGGGGTTTGGAGAAATGTATTTTGCTGTTATTGATTTATGAGGGGTTTGTTTTGTTTCTATTGATGATTTGATTTGTACTGGTGTATTGTGCACTATATATTCTCATGTATTATGTATATGTTGTAAGCTGTCTCAAGCCGCCTTTGCCGGGAGTGTGTGGGGTATAAATTAAAATGGAAAAACCACCCATTCATAAGACAAGAGACAATAAATAGGTGGAGAAGAGACAGGGAACACAAGGAAGCAACGAGTCAGAAATAGTAAATTACCTATTATTAGTCGGGCAACATTGTACCATGTAAAACATTATTTTCTGAAGACATGGCATAAACTGCATGTGCTGAAGCCCATATATGTTTCCTTGGGGAGAAGAGCCTCAGTGAGAAGATATTGTATTGTGGAGTTGGCCCACTTCTTATAAAACCTGAGCAGTCTGCTGTGTCAGCAGAGAACAGCCACTGCCATGTAGCAGGCATGTGGGGTCTCAGGTTTGCAACTGCTTCCTGCTTTCTCCATAAGGATTGTTAGTGTCTTCTACCCTTCAATAGAGAGGCCAGCATGTGTGTGACTTGAGAAACCATAAAACTACTGAGAGTTACAAAATACAAGCCATGTATGAATCTCTCAAAAATGTGTTGCAAGCTCCGATGAATTCTGTTTCTGGCTCTCATGAATGGGTTCTTGGTACTTGGAGGTATCCCGGCAGCTCAGACCTTGGATGTGGAATTCGCCAAGGGAGGATTAATTCTGAATTTCTTTATTCACTGTGGTTTTAAATGGGATGTGTAACTGTACTTTGAGGTTCCTTGTGCTTGGGGGTTGAATTGATGGAAATGTTTGATTACTCTTGCTGTCTGCTCCTTCAACTCTTTTTAAATATCACTTGCAAATAAAGAAAGATTATTTCCCCTTTTGTTATCTCTACAGGTAGAATTATAGAATTTTAAGGTTGGAAGGTACCTCAAGGTGTCAGGTGGTGCATATCAAAGACCTAGATAGACAGGATTTTCATTTAAAGAAGGGATTATACTTTACTGTTTAAGAAAGTATCCAAGGAGAAGACAGCTAAAGCCATAGCCAATGAACAAAAGCATAAACGACAGCCGATGATACGTAAAAGGTAACTTTTGGGGCGGAGGGGGGCAAAAATAGATTTTGAAAAGCAAGTTGCCCTAACTATAACCAAAAGAAATTCTTTAAGCATATTGTATGCTTATACAAGAAGGTTATAAACTCATTGGTGGGGCCACTGTATCGTCAAGTATTGAGCAATTCAGGAGCATGAATATGATGTAGATATGCAAAACTATTTTATTAAAAATGTATATAGCACCAGCAATCTGGCTAGAATTAAACACAAAATAAATTTGTGTGTTAACCTCCTTTCCTGACCTCTTCCCACACCAGTGGATAGTGGGCTATCTTTGGTGAGTGGTGGTTGTGTTGGGTGCCTAGGGAGCAGAGTGAGGGCCCACATTTGTTGAGCGTGTGGGGAGTGAGTGGTTGTCTGGGGCAGGTGAACAGTGAGAGTGCCATCCCAGCCCCTGTGTTTGTGTTGTGCCAAGTGGCTGCCCCAGGGGGGAGGGGGAGAGTCTTCTTCCTGGGCAACCACTGTCATTATTGTCTGTCTGTCTTTTGTTTGTTGTGTGATTGAAATATGGTCCCACAAGAAGGAAAGCTGTCTGGAGTGGGTGAGGGAACTGAGCAGGCTAATTTTAAAATACCCATTAGGGTGACAAGCAGGGGGAGGAGTTCCATGGCAATCAAGAAAGGCTTCCCGGTTTAGATGCCTTTAAAAAAAACTGCTGTGGAGCCCATTGTGAGTACCTCGAGGGGCCAAGTTGGATCCTTCCTGCACAAGCATCTGGATGGCTATTACCAGGTCTCTGGTGAATAAACCCAACACTCTGTGTGATTCTATTGCAGTGTGTCACCTGGACCCGGCATGTATCGCCAAGAGCTGGGTGGATGATGCTGCAGGCCCTATTTTGGCATGGCTGATCCCTCCAGGTTTCTTGGTGATCTACCAGTATCATGTAGAACAAAGAGGTTGGGGGTAGCTTTGATTTTTTTTCATCCCACCTACAATGCATGAGGTGGCCCACGCTGGAGGCGAGGATGCTCGAGTGCCTGGCCACAACCTGTGCCGCTAAGAGAGGACCAAGATTTATCATCATCCTAGTATATAGACCCCCAGGTAATATGGAGGTATTTGGGGCTGGGTTTCTGGAGCTGGTGTCAGCATTGCTTTTGAAGTGTTCCAGATGATTGTCCTGGGGGATGTTAAGGCATGGCAGCGGTGGCAGCTCTGGGAGTCCAGCTCATGAGTTCCTGGATGTGATGGCATCTCTGGGTTTTACCAGAGCATCCATGAGAGCACCCACAGGGCCGGCCAGGTGCTTGATTTCATTTTGGGGTTGGGCTTTCCAATCTCGAATGTTCACATCACTCCTGTTGGGTGGTCTGACCATCACCTCCTATGATTTAGTGTGGGTGCTGCCTTACCTGACTGACCTCACGACAGCTGATCAATTGTTGTATGGCCATGGAGGCTGCTGAATCCACGAGATTTCAGCAACCTCTTGATTAGTGCTGGACCCTAATACATCTGCCCCGTCCAACCAGGAGGTTGACAGGCTCACAAACCGCTATTTTCAGCTGTTAGAGGGAACCCTTGATTCCCCGGCTCCTCGCTGGACCCTGGTTGTCTCAACAGTCCGTAGACCGCTGTGGTATAATGGTGATCTGGCACACTTAAAAAGGCTGGAGTATAGATTGGAGAGGAGAGGCTTGAGGAGCCACCTGGAGGCTGATCATCAGGTGTACAAAGAGTTTATGCGGGTGTACAGAACAGCTATTACTGAGGCCAAGTGATTGTACTTGTCCTCTGGCATAGCCGCTGCTGGGAACAGATCGGCGCATCTGTTTTGGGTGATGTGCAGCCTGGTGAATCCAGACTCTGTCAATCTGTCTACAGTTTTTTCAGTAGAATGCTGTGAGGAATTTTCTACGTTCTTTGTGGAGAGGATAGAGAGGCTCCGAGCAGGACTTGTTGGGCCTTTCGATGTGGAGAGCCATGGAGTAGGGACTGTACTCCCCTGGGTGACCTTGATGTGGTTGTTGATGAGAGGTCCATGCATTGTTGGGATCACTGAGACCAACCACATGTGCATCTGACCCGTGCCCGTCTTGGTTGTTGAGGGTGAGCGCTGAGGTGGTGGTACTTTTATTGACACCTTTAGGGAGGGGAGGATGCCACCCGCCCTCAAAGGTACAGAGGTCCACCCCCTCCTTAAGAAAACATCTCTTGATGTTGGAGTGCTTACCAGTTATCACCCGGTCTCCAATCTGATCACCTTATGGAAGGTGATTGAGAAGGCTGTGGCTGTGCAGCTACAGAGACACCTGGATTCTAATAATATTTGGTTGAAATTCCAATTGGGTTTCAGGCCTTCTCATGGGATAGAGACCACACTTGTCAGAGTCATGAATGATCTGGTGATGATTCTGGATCAAGGACAGCTGGCCATGCTGATCAGCAGCATTTGATAAATTGACGATGAGTTCAGTGGCTGAGGGACGTTGCTGGTGTAACATAAGCTGCTGACCAGTGGTTTCAGTCATACCTGCAAGAGGAGGAGTCATTTGGCAGTGATGGATGAATATGCATCACCCCCAAAGGGACTGAATTGCGGCGTCCCTCAAGGTTTTACTCTTTCACCCATGTTGTTCAATTTGTGCATCCCTTTAGGGATGTCATGATTAAACATGGGGTCGAATATCATCACTCTGCTGATGATACACAATTGTTTATCTCTTGCCCCATGAGCCCTGTTAACTCTGCCTCTGCCTTGGAGGAATGCCTGAATGACATAGCCACCTGGATACGTTGGAGCTACCTCACTCTCAATCCAGGGAAGACTGAGGTGCTGTTGGTGGGAAGGGGCAGCCGATATGAGGATGCCCTTGCCTCCTTCGGGCCCCTGAATGTGGTTGGGGTGGAGGTTGTGAGCCAGGTAAAGAACTTGGGTGTCATTTTCGACCATGCTCTGTTCATGACAGTCCAGGTGTCTGACGTAGTTCGGAAATGCTTTTTTTAACTATGCAATTAGTGTATGGGCTCATTCAGACGTGCTTTTAAATCGCACAGCAGCGGTGGCGGCATCGTGCGATTTAAAGCACTGCGCACTTCCGGGTTGGTGTGAATGCACCGAGTGCGCACATTTCAGCCTAACCCGAACTGTTGGAGTGCGGTTTTAAAAGCTGCTCAGAGCTGGGGTCAATTTCTTCCACTGCGACTGCGGGTTTCCGTTCAGAAATTACTTTTCATTCACCCCTGCTGTAGTGACCATTCACCACACTTCTGGACCTCCTCCTGCCCCGACCTCACGAAGCGTGGTTAGCTTCACCCCGGGCTGCGTTTGACTGTGGTGAACATCTGGATGCGAGCAAACAGACATGCACGGCGCTTTAACCACCCCCCGCGTTTGACTGTGGTGGACATTCACCACGTCACTTCTGAAATCACCCACTGTTACTCAGTAACAATATACAAGCTCAGCATACATACGTGTCAATATCTAAACCAAAAAATATAAATACAACCAAATTGAAAACAGCCAAATCCTAATCCCAACTTTAAAAAATATATATTAAAAATCCTTTTAACATAGAACCCCTCTTCATGCAACCCCAAACCATAAAAGGTTACAGCTCCCCAGAATCCAAACAGGAGAAAATGAACATACCCTGCAGATATCAAGAAACTCTCTCACTTCTTAGCAGCCTTAACAGTCTCCTTTGGGAATGGGGGTCACCTATTATAGTATAACCATGACATACTTAAAAAGAAGAAATTATAATACTGAAAGTCAGCCCACCTATAAGGTTAACCCCTGTATACAAACAATAAATAAACTCATGTATGTGACCGTCCCTAAAAAAAAAAAAAAAACTTTAAATTTACCCCTTAGTTCTGTCTTACTTTGGCTAAAAGCTCCAACATCTCTACAGACCCACAGGGTTCCAAATATCAAGTGAAAAAAGTACACTTCCTGCTGAATGCTAATGCTTATATACTCACAGAGTAGTTCATTATTAGCCCCAATTATTTCCAGATGTGACTAAAACTACTATCCACTAAACTCAAATAATACCAACAATAAAGACATTACAAACCCCTGAACTAAATTAACTCATTATGAACCCCTATTACTAGAGGGAGTGGCAAAAGCCACATCCCATAACTAAATAATACTATCAGTTAGGTCATTCAAACCCCTAGGCTGAATAGTGTCCAGTATGGTAATCAAATAGCTTTCCCTTCTTGCTAACAATTTAGGGTCTGAAGAAGGAGGTATATTTTCTATTCCCCAGAAAGAGAAAGCTACAGAGGAGTTATGATACTGAGAAAAATGGTCTACCAGAGGGGCATTTGGAGTTTTATTTTTTAATTTGCTCCTGTACTCCGTAATTCTAACCTTGGGTGATTTCAGACGTTACGGCCGCCGGAATTGACTGCGGGCCATGGTGTGGTTCGGACCGCAGGTGGGGGTCAAGGGGTGGGTGAACAGACGTTCCCCCCCCTTCACCCCCACCCGTGGGGAACGAGACACCACGCCCCCTGGTCAATTCTGGCGGCCGTAACGTCTGTTGTTTCACCCCACCGCGAAGGGGGTGGGGCCGCGTGCGGCTGCACAGCCCCGCCCCCTGCGCGCCGCCATCGGCCCGCCCCCCAGTGCGACGGGCAGGAAGTGCGGCCTATCCAGCCGCACCGCCCGCCCGGGACCGGGATGGCGAACCCTGACCGTGGTGAAGGGTGAGTCAACAGACGTGACAAACCCTTGACCACGGCTGTGGTGGCCTTTGACCATGCTTCGTTACCTCCAGGTGGTGAGAAGTAACAAAGCGTGGTCAGTGCAAACACGGGCCGTGTTTGACTCTGGTGAACATCTGGCGGGTAGCGAACAGATGTTCACCGCAGTTCACCACGGCCCACGTTTGACTGTGGTCGTGGTAGGGTGAATATTCACCCCGTCACGTCTGAAATCACCCCTTGAGGCTCCTTGTTGTTTTACCTATATAAAGTTTTGGACAAGGGCACTGTATGGCATAAATCACCCAAGCAGCACTACAATTTATAAAATCTCTTATAAAGTAGGTTTTACCTTTACTGTCCTTAAAATGCTTTGTTTTAAGACAGAAGGAAAAGTCGACACACTGGCCACACTGGAAATCGCCACACAAAGTTTGCATTCCCCACGTAACCTGTCTAGGGGGAGATGAAAACATCCTTGCTTTAACCAACACGCACCCCCAAATTCCTTGCCCTTTTGTATGAAAAAATTGTAATGTTTCACACCCATCTATATGGTTTGCAATATTCCAATATTTCTTAACTATGTTCTTAATCTTATAGCTATAATTACTAAATGTGGTCACAAAAGTCATTCTATCCAATGCAGCTTGCTGAACCTTATCCTGCAAAATACTCTTTCTTGATAAAGACCTAATCTCTTCTAAGTTCTTCTCTAATATCTCAGTTGGGTAATTCCTAGCTTCAAACTTTCTTTTAAGTTCCAAAGCTTCCCGCAAAAATCCTGATTGCGTAGTATTATTCCTTTTCAATCGCCTGAATTGGCCCTTAGGGATGCTGTTAATTAGATGTTTAGGATGGTGGCTGTCATAATGCAAATAAAGATTCCTATCAGTGGGTTTAGTATAAGTGGTGGTTGAAATATTCTTATCTGCATCTATAAAAATCCATAAATCAAGAAAACTAATTCTAGAATGATCATACTGCATGGTAAATTTAATAAACTCATGCTGGATATTTAACCATGCCAAAAATGTTGGAGAAACAGCTCCAGATGTCATCGCCCTTTTGCACCAACAAACCCTAATGACCACTAGGGGCATTGGGAGTAGAGATAGTGAGTTAGTGTGAGTGTCACTTTAACCTTTCCTGATCTCTGCTTCTAAGCCCCCTCCCAAGTGGGATGTGCCCAGGAAGCTCCTGCTGGACTTACTCCTTCTTCCTGACCTTTTGCCATTCCTCTCTTCTCTCTCTGACCTTCAACATGACTGACCACCATGCTGGTGGCAGCTAGCTAGTAAGATCTAGGGATAG
>QEPC01014024.1:359721-392024 GCA_003113815.1 Sphenodon punctatus
CCTTTTGCACCAACAAACCCTAATGACCACTAGGGGCATTGGGAGTAGAGATAGTGAGTTAGTGTGAGTGTCACGTTAACCTTTCCTGATCTCTGTTTCTAAGCCCCCTCCCAAGTGGGATGTGCTCAGGAAGCTCCTACTGGACTTCCTCCTTCTTCCCGACCTTTTGCCATTCCTCTCTTCTCTCTCTGACCTTCAACATGACTGGCCACCATGCTGATGGCAGCAAGCTAGTAAGATCTAGGGATAGGCCTTTCCTATCACAATGTATTTCTCAATAAAGTAGATTATTTTAATCTAGAAACAGTCTCCAAGGTGTTGATTACTTCTAAGCTGTTGCTACTGAGAATTCAAGCTGTTTTTGTTTTTGTTTTTGTTTTTTGACCACTAATAAAATTCCAACAAAAAAATCCAGAAGTAAACTTTCACTTCCACTCCAAATTACAAAAGTGTCAACTATGTACCTTCTCCAAATATAAATATACTGGAAAAAGGGATTATGCTCCTGGTCATATATAAACCTGCTCTCCCATTCCTGCATGGGAGATATCTATGCATCCTGTGGAAGAAAAAAAAAAGCAGGAGTCCTGATAGGATTCGCCACAAAAGTGAACTTTAAATTATCCAAAATAAAGAGAGATAAAAAGGAAGGTTTCTGATGCTGATAGGAACACTAAATAATCCTCTTTGCAGCACAAAATACAAACATCCCGACATTAATACTCTCAGCCGATGCAGAGAAGGCTTTTGATCGTTCGGAACCAGAATGCCTATACATTATTACGGAAAAGATGGGTATAAAAGGGAATTTTTTGCAAGCAATCAAGGTCCTAAACCTCAACCCAAGCTCTCAACTATTAATAAATGGTACCCTCTCTAAACCCTGCTACTTAACTAGAGGCACAAGACAGGGTTGTCTCCTCTTCTCTTCAATATAACCCTGGAATTACTTGCATGTGCTATACGCCAAGAACAAGAAATAATTGGAATACAAATAGGCCCTACGCAACACAAAATCTCCCTATTTGCAGACGATATGCTTGTTTACCTAACACAACCACAGAAAACTGTTCCAAAGCTCCTTCTATTGATAGAACAATTTAGTATAATATCAGGCTATAAAATCAATTATCATAAATCCCAGGTGCTTGTAATAGCAAAAAATAAAGAGGATAGAATGGCCATTGAAAAACAAGTACCATTCACAATAGCAAAAACCCAATTCAAATACCTAGGAGTCAACATTACCAGAGACCATAAAAATCTCTTTAAGGCAAACTTCCCTAGCATACTAAACCAGATTCACGCAGAGGCAGCGACCTGGAGGCGACTCGAAACCTCATGGTTAGGCAACGTTAACTTATTCAAGATGATTGCACTACCAAAAATACTATATAAAGCAATGACCCTACCAATGCACTTACCAAAATCCTTCATAAAACAATGTGAGCACACCCTTCTTGAAGCAATCTGGAAAGGGAAAAAACATAGAATTAGTATAATCATTTTATCTAGAAGAAAAGACAAAGGCGGGATCAATATGCCAGACATAAACCTGTATTTCAAAGCAGCATCCCTTAGGGCACTTCAATATTGGTTCCACCCCTTGGCAAACACAGATTGGATGGAAATAGAAAAACAGAGTGTGGGGCCGAGGTACCTATCTCCACTGCTGGTGGGAATGCCCCTTTGGCGCATGATACGGGGATATATGAAAAAACCACAGGGCTAACAATACAATTCCAAGCAGACACAGCCCTCTTAGGAATCTATTCAAATATACCTCTATGAACTACCACCAAGACACCTGTAAAATAATGGCATTAGCTGGAATTAACATAATAGCCCATAATTGGAAAAATGCAAGAGACATCTCAGAAACAGAATGGATAAAACGAATGTGGTATATGTATTCAATAAAAAAGATTTCAGCAAACCTTGAGAACAAATACAAAAAATTTGCAGCAAGATGGTATACCAGCATAGAGGTCATCCAAGGCTACACGCTAGCAGAAGAAGCAAAGACATATATAGTGGACTATTCAATCTAAGACATTGTATTGTAGAACAAAACACAGGTGCATAATTCACCAGGATGATATTGTTTGGCAAGTTGTTTAATAGTTATGTTTGTTACAATGTTAAAAAAGAAAAAACAGAGACAAAATAACTGTATTCCATTCCTCCATTTGTTTCCTCCTTTACAACCAAAAGCAATATACTATGAACAATACAACAATAAAACTTTTTTGTAAAAAAAAAAAAAAAGTGGCTGCAGCCTTTTTCCATTCTCTTTGGTGAATTTGGCTGTGTGCTATAGGGCTTGATCTGTAAGTAATGACTGCAGGGGGAAGGGGGGCCTGACCTGGCCTGGCCATAGGACCAGTGCTGGGGGATGGGACTTAAGTTTACCTTTACCATGCCATGATTTGTTTTTAACAATAATTGGTTGCCACATTGCTTCTAGTTCTGCCTGCTGCTTGGTTGGCGCTTGGCACCATGAGGCCAGATTGGAATCTCTCTGCCTGGCTCCACTTTCCCTTGCCTGGTCCATGTTACCAGTGCCACAGTACCAATGCCATGCCAAGAGGGTACCCCTGGGGGGGTGGAGGGGTGAATGTCTGGCTGCTTAATTTTGTGACTGCTGGACTTGCTGACTTTTGGTGGGCCAGCAGCTGCATGCAGATGCAGACTGTTTTGCAGGGTTGTGTGTGTTGTCTAGGCTGTGGCATGGCACAACAGAGCCTAATTGTAAAGTGTAACTTCTACTGTTCTGCCAGCTGTTTGGTGCCATGAGGCCAGACTGGAATCTCTTTGCCTGGCTCCACTTCCCTTTGCCTGGTCTGTTCAAGTTACCGGTGCCACAGTACCAGTGGCATGCCAAGAGGGTGCCCGTGTGTGTGTGAGAGAGAGAGAGAATGTCTGGTTTCTTAATCTTGTGACTGCTGGGCTTGCTGACTTTCGGTGGGATTTATTTCTCCATGCAGTTGCAGACTTTTTTGTGGGGTTGTATTCTTCTTGAACAAATGTCCCATTCTTGCTAGCCTGCATTTTTGTGCATTGCTTGGTTGGCATAATGATTAAAGTGGGTGCACTCACTGCTGATGGTGGGCCATGCTGTGGGTACAATACTGTTGGTTTTTTTTTTTTATTTCTGCATGCAGTTGCACTTTTGTAGGGTTGTTTTCTGGAGCAGTTGTCCCACTCTTGCTAGCCTGCTTTTCTGGGTAGTGCTTTGGCTGTGGGTTCAAGAACTTTGCCAAGATGTGACCAGCCAGGGCACTGGTTGAGTACTTCCCAGTTTCTTTCTGGTTAATATGGTGAGGGGGGTGGGGGACGAAGGGCTGAATGTGGTGATGTGCACCCTGATTGGCTAGGCAATTAAACGGCTGCAGCTGCTGCACATGGAAACACCTTCTGAGGCGCCGACCTGGCACCGCATAGTTCTGACGATTTCCAAAGTTTTCTGAGGTCCGGAATTCCAAGTCTGAATTCGGAAACATCAAAAACAGCGCTGAAGGACACCAAATACTCGCACTGAAGCAAAGAGTAGGACTGATGGTCGGTTTTCACAATGGAGTGATGTAAAAAGTGGTGTGCCCCAGGGATCTGTATTGGGAGTGGTGCTGTTTAATGTATTCATTATTGAGCTGGAAAAGGGCGTTAAGAGTGAGGTGATAAAATTTGTAGATGACACCAAGTTATTCAAGGTAGTTAAAACATGAGCAGACTGTGAAGAACTGCAACAGGATCTTACGAGACTGGATGCATGGGCAGATGAGATTTAAAGTAGGCAAGTACAAAGTGATGCACATAGGGAAAAATAACCCAAACTATGAGTACACAATGCTGGGTACTAAGCTAGGAGTTACCACTCAGGAAAAGAATCTGGGTGGGATTGTGAACAATACACTGAAATCCTCAGCCCAGTGTGCAGCAGCAGTCAAAAAAGCAAACAGAATGTTAGGAGTTATTCGCAAAGGGATAGAGAATAAAACTGAGGATGTCATAATGCCTCTATACAAATCAGTGGTATGACCGCACCTGGAATATTGTATGTAGTTCTGGTCGCCCCATCTCAAAAAATACATAGCTGAACTAGAAAAGGTACAGAGAAGGGCAACGAGAATGATAAAGGGTATGGAATGGCTTCTGTACAAAGAGAGGCTTGACAAGCGTGGTCTCTTCTGCTTAGAGCAAAGAAGAATGAGAGGGGACATGATAGAGGTTTATAAAATCTTGAGTGGTATGAAACAAGTAGATAGGGAACAGTTATTTACCCTCTCAAGTAGTACTAGAACTAGGGGACACTCCATGAAACTAGCTGCTAGCAGATTTAAAACAAATAAAAGGAAGTACTCAACGCATAATTAACTTATGGAATTTGTTGCCAGAGGATGTTGTCAAGGCCAGTAGTATAGCTGGTTTAAAAAGGACTTGATAAGTTCTTGGAGAGTAAGTCCATTAATAGCTATTAACCAAGTAGCTTACGTGATAAATTTCTTACTATCAGGAGCTGGGAATGAACAACGGGGAATGGATTGCCTGTTGTGACTGTTGGTTCTTCTCCCATGCGATCGAGATTGGCCACTGTCGGAGGATAGGATGCTGGGTTTGATGGACCATTGGTCTGACTCATTATGGCACTACCTATGTTCTTATGATTTCTCAGAACTTCGGAATACGACCCAAGTATCTGAAAGTACCGCCCTAAGTAATTTATATGTATTATAATCTCACATGAATGTATTCATACATATATTCATATATAGGTGAGGCGCTAGGGAAAGCATGAATGAGGGAGGGTTTTTTTGAGAGGTGAAGAGAAGGAGGGAGAGAGTAGAGCAAATTTGCTCATGGAGAGAGTTCCGGGAATAGGGGGCAGCATGAGAGGGGTAAAGATGGTTTTAGGGAGCAAGAGATTTACGAGACAGTGGGGATCATGACAAAGGAGAAACAAAGTTCCTGGGATGGATTGTATTGGGAAATGAGTGCAGAAATATAGGAAGAGAAAAGCCATGAAGAGACTTGAAGGTGAAGACATGGTGTTTAAGCTGGATGTGAGGTGGGGTAGCGAGTAGAGAGAGCAGAGTCGGGGGGTTGAACATGATCCAAGTAGCTGGTGAGGTGGATGACCCATTGAATACAAGTGAGAGGATCAAAATGAGAGTGGGGGAAGGGCTTCAGTCTTCATTGAAGAAAACGTTGGTGATAACACTGATTTTCTTAGATAGCAATGTCAGAAGTGGAGGCCCTGGACTTCAACATTTGATTTCTTTAAATCAGATTTTGAAAAAGAAATTAGTTTATTTTATTTTTTCTAATAATAAATCTGCTTAAAAGCTATAGTTAGGGATGAGTTTGCTTAGGGAGCTTATATCCTGGATAACTTGTTATACGAAGTGATAAATTGATTTTTCCCCCCTCTCTCCTTCGTCTCCTTTTTCTAATTTGCAGCCAGCAGCGATGATATGACACTAACAAGTCCTAGTATGGATAATTCTAGTGCAGAGCTGATACCTGGTGGGGATTCGCCACTAAATAAACGGATGACTGAGAACCTGTTAGCAAGCTTGTCTGAACATGAACGAGAAGCTATTCTCAATGTCCCTGCTGCCCAGAACCCAGAGGATCTCCGCATGTTTGCAAGGTAGGAAGAGAAAAACACGAAGAATAAGGTTTAGTTTTTGTCCTGCCTTACCTCCCACACCTTTTGATAAAAGCGGGGCATGGGGTCCAGACAAAATCCTTGCTCTAGTTCTTTTGAAACATGGAATTTCTGGTTCTTATTCCCACAATAATCTTTTCTATCAGTGCTGGTTAGAGTTTGACTTTTAGCAAAAGTTATGTTAACAAAGTGTTGAATTTAAAATGCTACAAGAGCCTTTTGAGAACAAGAGTGGACTTTGGTCTTGAATCAGTATTACCTCTCACTACGCCTTGGCTACATTGTGTACATTTGTTCTCCTATGTTTAGCTACAAAGAGCTGACCGAGAACTAGTTTTAAAAAGTTTCCTCTGGAAAAGGGAACTGGTAAATTGCTAAAGCAACTGAGGACTGAGAATATCTGCACATATGTATATCTTTTAAGGTTAAGGATATTGAACACTTATTATGGTTATAGATAGATTAGAATCTGGCTCCAATTAGACAACAAAATTGTCCCCTAATGTTAGGGGAAGGATAGCACTGTAAGTGAAAAGCTGTCAGCCAATGAGATCCCCTATTCATGGCCATCTGTTTTTTGCATTGCTTAAGATAAATCGCTATATGTTGATGATACAAATTTCTAGCATTCCAATTAATTAAATTAATGTACTAAATATTAAATACAATGCTAATAATCAGTTACATTAATATTAAGTAATATTAATGTAATATTAACCAAAACAAAAAACTTAACAGTTTAAAAAAACCTTAAATGCAAAGTTTTCTTAAAATACAAAAAAAGCCAAATTCAGTACAATTACAATTCAAAAAACCTTCCACTCCATACATTGCAATAAAACATAAACGCCAAAAAACAGAAATTATTTCAGAATTTGAGCAATATTTAATATTTTATCCTCATCAACATACATGTAATATATGTACTTAATTCCTTACCATACATACTTTAATTTATTTTTATCAATAACTAAACTTTCACATTTTTCCATTATTAAACTTTAATTTATTATCATAATTCGATAAGGAACAATTTTTTCAGAGTGCATTAAGTCTTTCTACAGAACTTCATTTTGTACAACGAACTGTATAATGTTGTCTACACTCACATTCTTAAGTTCATTGTATGAGCTGTATACAATTTGTATGCATGTAAATAACAGATTAATGCACTCTTTTAAAATTGTTCCTTGTCGAATTATGATATTTGACAAGGATATTAGACAATGGGAAAAGGTGACCCCCCCCAACCCCCGCACCTAGCCCCGACCTGCCAACCCACAACATCCCAAGCACCAGATACTGGGGCCCAGATACTGGGGGGGGGCAGGTTGGGGCTAGGTGCGGGGGTGGGGGCGCGGTGCAGGGGTTGGGGGGCAGGTCAGGGCTCGGGATGTTGCAGGGGGAGTGCGGGGTGGGGGGACAGGTCAGGGAGACTGGGGGGGTAGCGAGCTGGCTCACACACTGCAGGGCAAGACGGTTGGGGTGGCCACGCCGCCGCCAGGGGGCCCAGCAGCAGCAGCAGCCAACGGAACTCACAGGAGGATGCAGACGCTTCCCCAGCTCTCCGACAGGAGAGAGGAGCTCATCTGCGCATGTGCAAGCCTGCAGAACTGATTTTTTATTCAATAATAACTCAGTTTTGGCTGCACCAATTACGATCATATTTTAGAAGCAATTATTATTGATCTCATGTTGCAATCCTGTGAAGTTTGGGGGTTCAACTCATCCAGGGGGAGGAGATATTGATGATTCAGAATCGTGAGAACGCTGTGCATTTTGACCACAACCAATTAACATTTAAACAGTCATAACATTTTATTTTCTCTATGGATCTTCAAACTTTGTGCATATGATGGTCCTCACAACTTATAGCCATGGATAAATTCTCAGCAATGTAACTCAAGCAGTTTCCTCAAAATTGGGGTTTTAACAGTCCCCTGTTTATAATGGAGAGTGGTTGTGCATTTAAGGGTGATTTCAGAAGTGACGCGTTCCAATTCACCACCGTGAATCCCACCCCGGTGTGAACGGATTCACCGCGGGCTGTGGTGACACGTGCGGCCCCAACAGAAGTGACAGGATCATGACCACCGCAGTCAGAGAGAACATGGGCCAGGGGAACACAACAGACATGCAGTGGAGACGTGGACCTCGGTTCGAGGCCCAGAATGCACCGCGGCTGGGGTCAGTTCCTTCCATCACGACTGCAGGTTTCCATTCAGAAGTTACTTTTCATTCACCCCTGCTGTGGTGACCATTCACTACACTTCTGGACCTCCTCCCGCCCCGACCTCATGAAGCGTGGTTAGCTTCACCCCGGGCCGCGTTTGACTGTGGTGAACATCTGGATGCGAGCAAACAGACATGCACGGCGCTTTCACCACCCCCTGCGTTTGACTGAGGTTGACTTTGGTGGACATTCACCATGTCACTTCTGAAATCACCCTAATTAAGTACATCAAACCCCAATGACAGCACTACATTAGTGGCTAATGAAGCCAACAGTGAAATGTGTACACGTACCTGTGAACTTATTGAGGTGGACAATGATAACCCCAAAATACAAGTAGTTAAACTTTTTAAGGATTTACTTAATGGGTGAAACTACAGTAGATCCTGTAACTTCATCATCAGTTCTTATAGAGTTATCTTCAGTGCTAGAAGAAAAGGAAAATCTTATGAAAATACAGAGTAAGAACAGTCTTTAGATTATGTACCTCTATGTGGTGGATATTGCTAAAGTGTTCATTAGGGCTGAAAGGACTGTACAGTGCTTTGGATGTACAGGGCTTTGTAAGAACTGCAGTGGAAGCAACTGCACAATACAGCACAGAGTAACAGTGAAAGCAGTGGTATTTTCCTAGACCTAATGTTATAAGTCAAAAGTTTTCTTCTGTGCATGCTTATTCGTTGTTGTGCTTATGAGATGTTACAATGCCCAGTTCAAAACATGAGGAAACTGAAATTAATTGTTTTTTTAAAATTTAATAAATAATAATTTTAAAATCCTCACAAATCTTTTATGAAAAATGTGAGGTCAACACAATTACAACTTGAAAGCAAAATAAACTGTTTTCATTAAAATTATATAGAAACCTGCACCATTTTTTTTTGCATGCATATTTTACTGTATCCTTTGGATATTGTGCACAGAGTAGAATCCCCAATGTAAGATACAAGTGGAAATATCTGAATTATCTAAAGGTTACAACCTTTTTTTGCTTATATCTACTATACTAATGAACATTCTGTTTCTTATAAAATTGGCATTATTTAGCCTATTTGTCTGACATTTGGCAGAGCGGACCACTTGGGGGTGATATGCAAATGAGACAAAACCCAAAAAAGTTACAAAACAAATTGGAGTAAAAAATGTTTTTACTTCTGGGTTTAAGATGGTTTTTATATCATGTGGAATATATGACTGACGTTTCCTTGTGTTAGATAATTCACAGCCGCTTTCTTGCTCCTGCCACTTTTTGAATTTTCAAAATCTGTCTTGTGCTTTAAAAGTGATAAATTCCTTTAAAAATCCCATATTAGTCCATAAGAAAGTTCATAACATCAGGCATATGCAGTAGCCTCTGCTAGTCAGCAGAGGCAGTCTGATGTGAACAGGGAGCAGGGAAGATAAGATGGCTGCCAACCCCAGGACTTTAAAAGGCAGGTTGTGCAGGGGTGACTAGGAGGGTTTAACTTGTGGGTGATGTTACCCACTGGGATCAGGTGAATCATTGGGGAAATATCCCGAGACAGACTGTGAGTTAGAATTTCCTAGTTTGGGGACCCCCATGGGTGGAAAAATCCCCCCTGAACATCAACCTGGATGTGGACTTCATTACTGATACAGCAGCTGCAAGTCTCAGAAATCAGAAAAAAAAACCTTCCCCGACTGTATCCTTTAGTATGGCACTAAAAGTAGGGATCCCCCAGACAGCTTGACTCACACTGAAGCTGACCAATTGCAGCACAGATAGTTTTTAAAGCACTATGCCATGGCTATGATGGCAGTGAACAAAGCTTTCTTCTCTGCTGATAGTGTTTGCAAAGTCTAATCTAGTGAAGCTGTTCCTGGTGGTGAGGGGCCTGGTTAATCCAGTCTGCCTCTGCCTGAAAATGGAGTCATCTACATTTAGATGTAAATTTAAATAAATAAAATAAATAATTCAATTCATTTTTATTACGGATGTCGGCTCTCACCATAATCCAGATTGCATACTACATAACAGTAAAAAATATAAAAAATATATAAGTAACAACATAAAATCCAAAAAAGGAATAACACTGATACAAAATCATGGTTAAACTAATTGCCCCTTCATCCTAAACATTAGGAGCTATAAATGGGATACATTCTAGAACCATTTATGCTTCCTTTCACATGCTACTAAAAGGGAGAATATTGCCAATGATTTCATAATTGTAGGCTTTCTTGAAGTTAAAAGAAATATTTTGAGCAGATGAGGAGAGCGGTCTATGACTAGGAATGGTTCAATTCAAACTGCTCTTGAATCTGCATAATATGGACATACAAACAGAATATGTACTTTATTTTCTATTTCATTAAAGCAACAAGTACAGCATCTTCTGCTAACGTTGTAAGACCTGGCTTTTCTCACAGCTGTTTAGCAAGGGAGTGGGTTAGTTGGGTTGGGTGATATTTTATACAGACCTGGATTTTTTGTTTATTTATTTATTAAAAGCATTTATATCCCACCCCTCTCACCCAAGGCGACCCGGAGCAGCTCACAACAAATAAAACAAAACAATCAATAAAATTAACAATATAACATTGTAAAATCATAGCAGCATAAAGTGAGCTGTATAAAAATCTATACTTCCCCCCCCCCCCATTAACCCATCCCACCCTCCCCCCCGCCAAATGTCTGACTGAAGAGCCAGGTCTTACAGCTCCGTCAGAAGGCAAGGAGATTTGGGCTGAGGTGAACCTCTGCCGGGAGGGCATTCCAGAGCGACGGTGTAGCCGCCGAGAAAGCCTACCTGTCCATTCACACCTGCCAAAATCACAGGACCTCCAGGAGGGCACTCCCAGATGACCACAATGGCCAACAGGGGTCCCAGGGGTTGAGGCTTATCCTTCAGATAAGCAGGCCCCAGACTGTTTAGGGCCTTAAAAGTCAAAAACAGCACCTTGAATCGAGCCTGGAAAGCAATAGGCAGCCAGTGCAGTTCTCGGAGCACTAGTATAATGTGCTCCCTGCGACCCACCCCCGTCAGGAGATGGGCCACAGCGTTCTGCATCAGCTGCAGCTTCCAGATCATCACCATGGGTAGCCCCACGTAGAGCGCATTACAGTAGTCTAGTCTCGAGATGATGAATGCATGGATGAGGGTGGCAATGTCTGAATCCAAGACATACAGTCGGAGCCTTCTCACCAGATATAATTGGTGAAAGGCACCCCTGGCCACAGCCAACACCTGGGAGTCCAAGTGCAGTTGTGAATCCAGGAGCACCCCCAAGCTTCGCACAGATGGAACCAGTGGAGGGCGAACACCCCCAGTAATGGGAGTATTCTCCTCCCCCAGAATTTCTGCCTCACTCACCAACATCACCTTTGCCTTAATCAGCTCGACCTCATCCAATTCCCCCACAGCAGCCAAACACTGGGCTTCAATTAGCTCGACCTCATCCAATCCCCCACAGCAGCCAAACACGGGGACAGCAGGGAGATGGCAGGGCCTCATGAAAAAAAAAGATAAGTACAGCTGGGTGTCATCTGTATATTGATGACAACATACTCCCCAGCTGCACACAACCTCCCCCAGTGGCTTTGTATATACATTGAACAAGATGGGATAAAATTGAGCCCTGCGGGACCCCACACAAGAGAGCCCAAGGGGCCGATGTACAGTCCCCTAGGACCACCTGTTGTGATCTCCCAGCGAGGTAAAAGCAGAACCATTGTAGAACAGTTCCGTCCACACCGGCCAGGTTCTGCAGGCAAATTGCCAGCATCTCATGGTTCATGGTGTCAAACGTCTCTAATAGAACTAGTAGGGTCATACGACCTCTGTCCAGCTCCACTAGGAGGTCATCAACCGAGGCCACCAACGCTGTCTCCATGCCATAACCTGGACAAAAGCCAAACTGCATAGGATCGAGAAAACCGGTGTGATACAGATGCACCTGGAGCTTCTGGACCACTACCCATTCAGTAACCTTTCCTAAAAAGGGAACGTTAGAGACAGGCCAGTAGCTCGCCGGAGCATCCACATCGAGAGATGGTTTTTTGAGGAGGGGCCCACACCACAGCCTCTTTAAGGCAATCTGGCACCCTCCCCTCCCAAAGGGAGGTGTTAATTACCCTGACCAGCACCGGCCCTAATGTCTCCCTGGAGGCCTTGACCAACCAGGATGGGCATGGATCTAATTCACAAGTTGTGGCTCGAACAGACCCCAGAGCATCTGCCGCCTCAGCAGGTGTCACCAACTGAAATTCATCCCACAAAATCTGACCAGATAGGGCATTCCTAGCCTCTGGCTCTACCAGTGCATCTGAAAGGGCGGAGTCAAAGTCGTGCTCAGTACGAGAGATTTTATCTGTAAAGTATGTCAAAAACAAGTCACAGTGGGCCTTGGATGAATCCGGTTCCAGGCGGAGACAGGGAGGACCGACCAACCCCTTCACCACCCAGAACAGCTCTGCTGGACGTGACTGAGTGGATGCTAAGAGGGAGGCATTTCTTTGCCTCCCTCACACCCACAGCATAGGCCTTCAAAAACATTCTGCCACAACCGATCATCTTGGGAGTGAGTACAGCACCACCATCGCCCTAACCACCTCCCGAAATGTTGGGAGTGGACGCCTGGGAGCCACTCGGTCAATGACCTCAGTCAGCCAGGTGTTCCAAAAGATAACACAGTCATCGATGGAGCGGCCGTCGAAATCACCAGGTATCTACCCCAGAGCTTCCAGTTCCATGAGTCTCTGGGTGGTTTTGAGAGACTATTTTGAGAGAAAGCTACAAATTAATGAAAAATGGGAAGAAAATTAGAATAAATGCAACCCCCCTGGTGCTGCTTAGGAAGTTCAGAGAAAATTTCAGATCAACAGGAATAGGGAGGAAAACTAGAATCAGCATAAACTCCATGCAGCTTTGTAGCAAGGGAAAATCCAAGTACCTACCTCTGAGAGATACAAGTATAAAAAGAGCAAGTTATGGCCAAAATAGACCAAATAGTAAGGAGAGAAAGAGCAGTTAAAGCTCTGAGAGAAAGTGAGATGGACAAGCTGAACAAAAATCCCCTGGAGCGTAGCAAGGGTTTGAGATGAAGAGGTAAAGAGGAACAATGTGGTTCAATCTTTTATTGGACCAACTGTTGTTGGTGGAAGTAAACAAGCTTTCAGGCCACACAAGGCCCTTCCTCAGGCATGTAGCATAGTCAGTAGAAATATATAAACTAAGTAAATGTAGAGAAGGTCCGGTTGGAACAGTGCTTTTTGCAATTTGCTCAAAAAATATGTCACTGTTGAGTCTGGCTTCCTAAAGAGGGGAATTGCATTTTAGAGGTCACCAGCAAAGAGAATATTAGTAACGTGTCTCATAGATCAAGAAAAATAAAAGGGGTGCCATATATTATAGTTGGGGACAGTCAAGAATCATAGGGAATCACAATGGCTACGAAAGTAAAAGATACAATAGAAACAAGGGTATAATAAAGGAAAGTTTGACATCTAGTGGTGAAAAGAATGCAAGCAGCCTAAAAAAGTGGGGGGCAGGGGAGAAAAAGGGTGTTTTCAGACATGATCCTAACCCCAGTTTAACCACACTTGAACATTTCTTATGCATGTTGCAGGGCTGCGTAGGGCACCAATACAGCCGTGCAACATGTATAAGAAATGTTCAAGTGTGGTTAAAGTGTGGTTAAACTGGGGTTAGCATCATATCTGAAAACACCCAAAGAGGGCAAGAAATGATAATGCCCAATGGCCATAGATAAGTTCATAATCCTTTCCCTGAATGTCAGGGGAATGAACCACCCAGTAAAAAGAATGGATTTCCTGAAAAAACACCACCCACATTTTTTTTTCTTGCAAGAGAGACACTTGCTAAAAAAGGAAACCGACGGACTTCATAACAAGGGATGGGAAAGTGTACAAGTATACAATTGTGCAAGGAAGAAGTAGCTAGGGTGCGTGCTAGACCCATATTTATTTAATTTTTATGTCAGCAGAATAGTTGCTGCAGTCACCCGGGATTATTGTTTGCCTGCAAGAGTTCAGGGGCGGTCTCTCGCAATCCTGCTGTATGCCGACGACATGGCTTTTTTCTCCCCCTCTCCGCTGGGTTTGAAGAGAATGCTAACGATTATTGGACAGTTTTGCGCAAACATGCGCCTCTCTATCAACTATCAAAAAAACAAGGTCATGATAGTGAGAAGGTATCCTCAGAGGCTTAGGCAGTATAAGTGGACTCTGGATGGGTCCAATCTCGAGCAGGTTTCTGCCTACTCTTACCTGGGTCTTCGTTTTGCCAGCAACCTCAGCTGGCGGAAACATATCCAGTTGTCTAGGCTCAAACTTCAGCAGGCAGCGATGGGCCTGCTGAGGTTTTGGAGACTCCATGGGGGCAGACTGATTGCCCCAGCATTGAAGTTATTCAATGTGAAATCCAGGCCACACGCTCTATATGGCGCTGAAATCTGGGGCTTGACTCCGGTTGAGGGTCTTGAGCTCCCTCAAAACCTGTTTCTAAGAACTCTCCTTGCGGTCCCCAAGAGTGTTCCAACATGTCTATTAAGGCTTGAGACGGGTATTTTACCCATAAAAGTCAAAATTTCTGGGGCAGTAGTAAATTACTGGAATAAGTTGGAAGGCATGTCTGAGGGCAGGCTGCCCTTTTGTTGTTATGCTGAGGCATGGACCTGGTCTTCACCACACTCATGGTGTCAAAGGGCGAGGAATCTGCTCTACGATTTGGGCCTTTCTCCAGAGATGTTAGGCAATATTCCTCTCCTAAGCAGGAAAAGAATTATAATATGCAGTACATGGACCAACCCTCTGGGCTCTATAAACAATTTAATCCATAAGTGCAAAATAGGATTTTTTTAGAAAATTGGATTAGGGACATTTGTTGTCCCTGTTCGTAATCTTTTTGAACTTAATAAAAATAAAAAATAGGGATTTTTTTGTGTATTTTGCACACATTTTGTGCTGTGTACCCTGCATAATCTGCATGAAGTTTTCAGTATTTGGTTTAAAATATTTTTAATCTGTTTCAAGGATTTTGAGCCCTGTGGGCCCCAGATCAGGTGAACACTGTGGAAGTTACAGCCCTGAGTTCTTCCGCTGTCAGGGTGTGAAAATTGGTTGGGTGTCTGTACCTTTGTGTCATGCCAAAAAACTGCAGGAAAACTTGCAGAAAACATTTATACCAAGGTTGTGGGGGGATTATTGCCCACAAAAATCTGCAGAGATTACATAGTCCTCAAATTGCTAGAACGAAACAACAGAATAATGGACCTCACCACACAGCCTATTAATTGGTACAAGTGTGACACATGTGGGTACTTCTCTCTATTAAGATCAGTGACTGAATTAGTATTTGTGTACAGGGGATTCATTCAGGTTAGCCAACATGTTCTAATAAAATAGGCTAATTACAAACCTTTAGACAAAGGACTGAAAAACTGTCCCATGCAATTTGTGCTATGCTCTCCCTCTTGCTTTATATGGAACATGTAGCTGTACAAAGTCATTTTGGGCCAACAAAATACACGCTTACCAGTAAATTGTCTTTCTAGTAGGATCCGTGCTCAGCACTCGTAAATTAGGGTGTGTTCCATCTTGGCCAATAAGAAGGCAGACTGAAAACTTCAATTACTGACATGCCAGCTTAGGAAAGCGCCCTCTGCAAATCTGTGTGAGACTTCCAAAGCAGGGCATTCCTGCAAGAACCAAAGAAAGAAACACCTGTACCAGTGCCTAGATTTGGTTGCCCTCTAGGACTGATACCCCACTAACTTGATGTGTCCACTGGGCATGCCATCCAGGTGGGCTAGAGTGCCAAGCAGGGAGCCAACTAGAAAGAAAGTTCACTGGTAAGTAGCTAACAAATTTTATTTTCTTCCTACGGCTCCCTGCTCAGCTCTCCTAAGCATGGGATGTGCCAAATCAGTTCCCACCTAAGCAGGACACTCCCCCAGCGGTCCATTCACTCCTATTCTGCTATGGCCTGTAGAACCCCATGTCCAAAGGCCACATCGGAGGAGGCTAAGAAATTAATCTTGCAGTGTTTAGTGAAGGTGTGCAGGGAGAACCAAGTAGCTGCCCTACACACCATCTCGGGTGCCTGGGAGGTTATAGCTCTCGAGGTAGCAGTGAACCCGAGAGAACAGGTGCGGACTTTTCCATGTAGTTTAAGACCTTTCACTCTGTAGGCTTCCAAGATGCATGCTCGAATCCATCTGGCAATGGAGGACTTGGAAGCTAGTCTGACCCTGACAGAGGCTATGTACAGAACAAACAGGCTGGAGGATCTACCCTCCAACCTCTCAAGTGCCCTCCTTAGGTCTAGCGTATGCCTGACCGTCTCCTTAGGGTGGGAGGGGTAAGAGCAGACGGTCGGGAGTACCTCTTCCTTAGCCCTATGGAAGAGGTACCACTGTCGCCCCCACCCCCACTTCTACATGTCATCAATCTCTCCCTTTCCACAGGCTCCTTCCCCTCTGCCTTCAAGCACGCCACTGTCTCCCCCATCCTCAAAAAGCCTACCCTGGACCCTTCCGATCCCTCTAGTTACCGGCCAGTCTCCCTCCTTCCCTTTGCTTCGAAGCTCCTGGAACGTGTCGTCTACTCCCGCTGCCTGAACCTCCTCTCTGCCAACTCCTCCCTGGACCCTCTCCAGTCCGGCTTCCGCCCCCTCCACTCTACTGAAACTGCCCTGGCCAAGATCACCAATGATCTACTTGTCGCTAAATCTAAGCGCCACTACTCCATTCTTGTCCTCCTTGACCTCTCTGCTGCCTTTGACACTGTCGACCACTCGCTCCTCTTGGACTCGCTTTACTCTTTGGGCTTCCGCGGCTCTGTCCTTGACTGGTTCTCCTCCTACCTCTCTGACCGCTCCTTTAATGTCTCCCTCCCTGAGTCGACCTCCCCCTCCCTTCCCCTTTCGGTTGGGGTCCCCCAAGGTTCTGTCCTTGGCCCTCTCCTCTTCTCTATCTACACCCTGTCCCTTGGCAAAATTATTGCCTCCCACGGATTCCAATATCATCTCTACGCTGATGACACCCAACTCTATCTTTCTACCCCCTCTCTCTCCTCTTCTGTCCACTCACGCCTCGTCAACTGCCTCTCTGATATCTCCGCCTGGATGTCCCGACGTCAACTCAAGCTCAACATGGCCAAGACCGAACTCCTCATTTTTCCTCCCTCCTCTTCCTCTCCCTCTAACCTGCCCATCTGCATCGATGGAGTCACCATCCATCCTGTTCTCCAAGCCCGTAGCTTGGGCTTCATCTTTGACACGCACCTCTCTTTTAAACCTTACATTGACTCTGTTGCCAAATCCTGCCGATTCGCCCTCCATAACATTGCTCGGATCCGCCCCTTTCTCTCTACCTCCTCGGCCAAAACCCTTGTTCATGCCATGGTTATCTCTCGCCTCGATTACTGCAACCTCCTCCTTGCTGGCCTCCCTCGCTCTCACCTGTCCCCCCTTATCGCAATCCAAAACTCCGCTGCCAAGGTCATTCACTCTGCCCGTCGCTTCGACCATGTGCAGCCTCTCCTCTTCTCTCTTCACTGGCTCCCCCTTCCTGAACGTATCCTGTTTAAACTCCTGGTATTCACGTTCAAAACACTCCACAACCAAGCTCCTCCCTACCTCTCAGACCTAATCTCCCTACGCACTCCTGCTCGTGCACTCCGCTCTTCCTCTGTCCCCTCCCTCACTCTCCCTCGTTTCTCCTGCTCACCTAACCGCCTTCGACCCTTTTCCCTCGCTGCCCCCCATGCCTGGAACTCCCTCCCTGCCCACATCCGCCTTGCCCCCTCCCTCCGCTCCTTCAAATCCCTCCTCAAGACCCACTTTTTCCTCGCCGCCTTTCCCAATGCCTGCTAGTCGTTCCCATATACCTACTGTCTGCCCTCCTCGGCAGACTGCTGTAACCAACCTGATTGTAACCAAACTAAGCACACGCACCTGAGACTTCGCATCCACTTGAATGTTTGTTAGTCTTCTCCCCTGTCTCCCCCTCTGTCCCCTTTCCCTGTCTCCCCCTCCTTGTCTTTTAGATTGTAAGCCACAAGCAGGGACCACATCTATTTCTGTTTTGTACAGCACCAGGTCACATGTCTGGCGCTATATAAATGTTTATAATAATAATAACAACAACAACAACTTGGGGGATAAAGGATGAGGACCAGCTTGTCCACATGAAAAGTACAGAGGTCAGGTCTGATGGATAAGGCCTGAAGCTCTAATATCCTCCTAGCTGAAGTGATGGCTACAAGAAGAGCCACCTTCTCATTGAGGAAGTACATAGTGTTGAGTGGAGGGACTCAAATGGTGCCCCCGTAAGATCTTGGAGTACAGTGTTCAGTTCCCATGTTGGGAATATATGAACCACAGGTGGGGAAATTAGTCCAGCTGCTCTGAGAAATCTCCTGACATGAGGATGGCAGGAGATTCCGTCCTGTAGAGTCAGGGCCTAACATAGCCCCCAGGGGTGAGACTTGTCTGGTGAGAGTGCTAGGGCTGAAACCCTTGCCTAAGCCCACCTGGAGAAACCTTTGGCTCTGGTGGCAGCGAAGAAACTTCTTTTACTCCCGCAAAAGTATCTGCAAAGTACCGTCTGGTGGAGTTCTTCTGGGTGGTGAATAACTTTATTGAATCCTAGCTGTTTCTGCCCGGCATAAGTCATTGACTGCCCACAGTGATGAGTTTGCCACCTGCATTGCAGATAAAGTCACTCATATCTGGCTCGACTTGGATGCTGCTACTTTGGGTGTATGGCCAGAGTTTGGGGTTGGGGAGGCCCGGTCTTGTCCAGTTTACTTGGATCGGCTTCAATTAATCTCACCCACCAATGCAGAGGATGTGTTTGGAGGGGTGCGGGTTACCAGTTGTGTGAATTAGATCCATGCCTGGCCAGGGCTGTCAATAGCTCCCTTCAGGAGGGCAGGGTGCCTGATGGGCTTAAAACTGCGGTCGTCCATCCCCTGCTCAAGAAACCATCCATTGATGTTGGCTTCTCTAGCCTTCCCTTTTTAGGGAACTTTATTGAACAGGTGTTGTTGACACAGCTGCAGGACCTGGCATGAAAGGGATAGCCCCCATGTGGGCAAGGATGGGATAAGCAAGGGTTGCACAGAGCAAACTGCGTGTCCTTTCTCCTCCAGAGTGCTGGAGGGCAGGTAGCTGTGCATAGATTGTTAATTTTGACTGTTAGTTAAGGGGAGTTTTCAATGAATCCCCTTTATTCATTTTTGCCAGCCATGCATACAGTAAATGTGAGGAGAGGTTAAAAACTCACCAATTTTGGTTGCAGTTGATTATGGGGGGGTTCAAATGAACGCCCTTCATGTCCATCAGCCAGCATGAAGCAAGCATGAGAGGGGATTAAAAGAAACAGGAGATCCAGCCTTTTGCCCCCCTAGGAAAGCACAGCACACACAAGACTGCCCTGGAGTGAATCAGGAGGTTGTTGCTCTATCCGCTGCCAAGATTACCTGCAGGTAATTGACTGATTTGGGGCAATTTTTGCAATCTCTGCCAGATACTATAATGGCCTTTGGTTCACCTGTTCTTTTGCCCATAGGGGGAAATTATATCCATTGCGCACTGGGCTTGAGGCAACATTTGCACATGAAGAGATTGTGCAGGGTGTTTTGCGGCTCCACACAGGTCTGGAATCAGTTTATTGATTGTCCACTGAAGAAGGGGAGGAATCCCCGAAACGCGTTTGGACTTCATCAATAGGATCATTGTATTCATTTATTGTATGCATTTATTGTGTCTGTGACGGCACATAAAAGTATATATTGTACAATTTTTATGTCAATCATATCCAGCTTGTTTATAATAATTTGATTTTTAGCAATAGTTCTCAGTCATATTAAAGATTTTGGCATATATTCTATATTGCATTTTTTGGCCATCCACACAATAATCAGGGAATAGCTTCTGGGCTCTTCTCTTTTGTCTTTAGTTCCATCTTGTCTCCACTCCTATTCAATATATACCTGAGGCCCGTGAGTGAGATTGTTTGGACATTTGAAGTGTCATCAATATGCTGATGACACCCAGCTCCATCTCTCATTTTCATCTGACCCAGGTTCTGCAGTCTTGATGCTTACTCTGGCTGCTGTTAGGCACTGGATGCGGGTGAGCTGATTGAAGCTGAATCTAGACAAGACCAAGGTGATGATGGTTGGACCCCTGTTATTGATGGGTCCAACCTCCTTTGATCACTCAGGTTTGCAGCCTTCAGGTGCTTTTGGATCCACTCCTGCGCCTGGATGATCAGGAGTGGCCAGGAGTGCTTTTTACTAATTACATCTGGTGAGGAGACTGTGACCATTGTTACCAGATTCAGATCTGGCCACCATCATTCATGCCTTCATAACCTCAAGACTGGACTACTGCAATGTGCTCTACATGGGGCTGCCCTTGAAGACTGTTCAGAAGTTGCAGTTCGGAAGCTTCTCTTGGGGACAGGTTGGCGAAAGCACATTACTGGAAGCTCCAGAGTCTGCACTGGTTGTCAGTAGCTTTTGGGGGACAATTCAAGGTGCTGGTTTTACCCTATAAAGCCCTAAATGGCTTGGGCCCCAGGTATCTGAAAAACCGCCTCCTCCCTCATGTCCCAACCCGAGCCTGTTCATCTTCCAGAAACAATGTAAGACCTTCCTATTTGGCCAGGCATTTGGCAGGCAAGGATAGGGTTGGATGGGAGTGTAGGGAAGAGTTGGGTGAGATGATAAGGAGGTTTTTATTATTATTTATTATTATTATTGATTATTGATTTTTGTAATTCATTTACTATTATTATTATTATTATTATTTTATTTATTAGCCACCCTGAGCCTTTGTGGGAAGGACATCAAATAATTGGACAAAAAAATAAATAAATAGGCGCACCATGACCCCATGTGGTGAGTTCTCCTTCTTGTCACTGGATGAATTTCTGCCAGGTGGCGAAGTGTATCCAGTTTGTGGATTCTCTACACAAAGCCATCAGTGTCTCCAGGACCCGTTTGGAGTAGCCCTTGGACTGTAGCGCTCTCTACTCAACTAGCTGCCCCTAATCACAGCTGACTGGGGTCGTAGTGAAGTAGTGGCCCCTGGCTGATGACTTCCTTTCGATTTCGCAGCATCAGGGGTGGGCAAAGTTGCAACTCGATCAAATCTGAGAACCATGGGCACCGCGACCAGTAAGGTACAATGAGTAAGACTATTGCTCTTTCCTACCTGACCTTCCTTATGATTTGCCCCAGCATAGGGAAAGGGGGTAAAGGCATATAGGAGACCTCGGGGCCACGGTTGTAGCAGTGTGTCTATAACTTGGTCTGCAGGGTCTCTCCTCCTGGCGAAGGTCTTGCTGGTCCCTGGTCGTGCTCTGCCTAGCAGGGCTGTACGCTGCTGGGAACTGTAAGACTGCTAAAACCTAAGACTATGAGCATGCCCAGTGGAGAGTTTGATCCTCAGTGTCCAGACATGCTCAGTAGAGGGCTTGAGAGCTCTCAGTGGCAAAGTCCTCAGGCATACTCAGTAGAGTGTATGAACTGAACGTGCCCAAACTGTATATAAGGGCCTTACTCAGTAGCCCAGTGGTGGCCGTAGGAGCAGGACGCAACTCCAAAACTCCTGCACAACCTGGAAGCAGATCAGACACCGAGCCAAACTGAAGAATTTTTCCCCCAAGTAAGGATCGGTGGTGAGGGAAGTCTTTAAATGGGTCTTTCCAGGGTTACAGTCATAAGCGCCTTCTAGCTGCCACGTCAGCTGCCATGACCCTAGAGTTGGCACACTTAGCATCCATGAAGGTGTCAGCAGATGTAGGCTGCTGCTAGGGATGCTGATCAACAGTGCCAAGTGTGTCTTTTCTGATAGGTTTGGGTTTCTTGAATCCTCTAGCCAGGAGGCTGTGGTCATTCTCATACTTGTGGATGCCGCTTCATAGATTCTTCTTACAGCCTCCTTGACCACTCTATCCATCAGATTCCTAGGGTAGAGGTCACCACTGGGAGATGCTGCCAAGTCTCTGGCTAGGGCTGCTGCAGCCAGATCGACCTTTGGGATTAAAAACAGATTGCTCGTCAGCCAGAAAAGGATACAGTCCATTGGGGGCTCTGTGTCCTGTCGATAGACATGTAGGGTGTAGCCAAGCTGACCTGATTGCAGCCTCAAATGATGCTGGTAAGGGGAGTGAGGTTTCCTGCCTGTTCTGCTTCAGGAGAAACTTCTGTTCGGCCTGCTTTTCCTCCTCTTGGGGCTGTAAGTTGAGTGCCTCGGTTATCTTCGGGATCATTTTAGATAGCATGTCATGAGGGAACTGTCTCTCTTGCAATTCCTCATCCGATGAGTGGTCCTCCAGGACCTCCCCTTCCTTGACTGAGTAGATCTCCCTCCAGGATCTCAATTTCCAGTCTGTATCTCTTGGAAGATGCTCCTTGCCCCTTTGTTAGCTTGACCCACTTTTGCGAGAAACTCCTGTTAGACAACTCTTTGAGAAACTCTGAGAAGGGGTCATATTCTTGCTCTTCCTTCTGAAGAGCCCTCTCCACCCCCCCAGTCTGAATCCATATTCACTGAGACAGATTCTGTAGGTAGTCTATGACCCTTAGCAGAGTGTTTGTCTTTTCCCACCCTCTGGGACACTCCCTTGAATGGATGGGGTTGGAACTCATCAACGTACGAGGGCTCGGGGTGCCCTGAAGGGGGAGCAACAGTGTGGTGACTGTGACTTGGGGTTTTCTCCAGGGATTCTAGGATCTGGGGGGTGGACCCCTTGGGACTGTGAGTGACTCAACGATCCACTCAATGAGGTGGGGTGGGAGTACTGTCCCCTTTCCCCCTTGTTCGTGAGTCGTGGGGGGGGTTGAGGTGTGGATTGCTGATTACTTCCCACTTAGGGCATGGTCTCCTCCAGAGTTGGGATTTGGCATTGACTCTTGTAAGCTTGGGTGCCTGCTTTCCCCTTAGCTTGATCCGTCCTAGTCTGGGTGGGAGTGGGGTCCTCTGATGACTGATGGGCAGAAGGATCCATCTTGGGAGGCTCCTCTGCGCTCTTAACCCCCCTGGGGCCATACTGTGCTTGAATGTTGACTTTGTACGGGCTTAGAACAAAGGGTTTATGGGCATTCCATTGTGTGTGGAGTTTTTTAAATCTACTAATTGATAATTTGGGGAGAAATGTAAAAACTGAGGCTAGGTTTGCCCGACAGTCCTCCCTCAAGGCCTGGGTATGGAAGTAAGATCCCAGCTACCACCAACTGGTTGCTTATAAGCAAGCCCCCTGCCAGTATCAAAAAATGGTCCCAGGCAGAAGTGTGGCTTTAGATAGGGTGGAATGGGCCCCTGGCCAAGAAGTCAAGATGCCCCTCCCCCCTCCCCCTTGTCCCCTTTGGGGGCACTGCCCAGTTTGGCCTGGGGGGCACTGGCCGGCTTGCATGCATGTGAATTAACTTTAAACGTGGTTTTGGCCTTCCTCAAAATGGAGGTTGTCTGTGCTCACTGCACCCTCAATGATTGTTTACAACTGGGTGTTTCCCACAATTCCAACTACAAGCATTCCACAAGCAGAAAGCAAATAATAAAGTGCGCATGCAGAGCACTAAATTCCAAGCCACAATAAAACACACGACACCCCAAATGCAGCCTATTAAGCACACTATGCTATTCAAAGAGACATTCTTCTAGATATATAACTAGTTCATTTATGCCCCCATCAATTCACGCTGCCCCCACCCATAACCAGTTCATTTGTGCCCCCATAATTCACACTGCCCTCACCCATAACCAGTTCATTTTTGCTCCTATATCAATTCATGCTGCCCCGCACCCATAACCAGTTCATTTGTGCCTCCACCCCATAACCATTGTGCCCCCCAGAAGTCCCATAATTAGTTAATGCTGTCCCCCGCTTCAACCCCCACCCCCCAACTGTACACCCAGCAAGTCCTCCCTCCCTTCCCGCTTCCCCGTCACCTATCCGTGGTGCAGGCCAACTCAGCAGCTGCTGGGGTTGAAGCGGTAGCTGGGGCTGCAGCGCTGCTTCTGGCTGGCCACCCACTCCCACTGCTTTCTACTCTCCCCGAGCAGGTGGGTGGCCGCCTTAGGAAGCCTTGCCTTGCTGCTGCTGTCCAGTCCACTCCCACTCCCCCCCACCCCCCGCAGCGCTACTGTTTGAATTTGTACACCGACAGCAGCCACCTAGATCATCTGCTTCCGACTGGAATTGGGGAAACTCAAGCTGCAGAAGCAAGGACTGGACTGCATCAGCAAGGCCAGGCTTCCTAAGGCGACTTCCCTCCTGTCTGGGGAGAGTAGAGAGCAGCAGGAGTGGGCGGCCCATCGGAAGGAATGGGGAAAATATAACTGGTGGCTCTCGGCATAAAACCAGGGTTTCTCAAGGGGAGCTACACGTCTGTGTGACTACTCCCTAGCCGGACACTTCCTGTTGCCCTTGCTAAACATGGTGACGCCCACAATGGCTCAGCTAGTCCGAGTTGGCTGCAGGGGTGGGGAAGAAAGAGGGGAAATGGGCAACAGGTGGTCTTCGACTGCCCCTCCCATGAAAATGGACCCCGCCTGCTGCGATTAGGAGGACAGGCAGTGGCAAGCCACCGGGGGATCATTCATGGCCCTGTGGTGCTCCACAGCTGGAGGATGGTGCACTAGACGTGCTCCTCTGTGAATAGCCGCTCCACAAACCCAGAGGGTCTGAAGGCGGTCTATAAGCCACAAGGCCCTTCCACCTGCAGTGGCAATATCCCAGCCAGGGATGGAGAGGGAAGGGGGCTTTTGAAGGCATGCTAGGCAGAGGCAACCCCCACCACACACATGCACTTGGTCACTCTACCCACATGACCAGGGGAAAGACACGCTGCCACCAAGTGTTCTGCAACACAGGTACAGCCAGTAAGAGAGATGACTGGAGGGAAGGACAATTAGATAAACCTGGTTCCCGTGCACCTGCCTGGGCAGCTGCAGCATGGGGGCCAGAACAAGGGAGAATCCCTGGTCCTTGTGCACTCTGGCAATGCAGCAAAAGATGCAACTGAGCGTATGGCTTTGCCAGATGCCAGTTCTCTCACCCTGGGTTCCACATTGCTAGTCTTTCCTTCCTCGTTCTGAGAGCTGCTGCTGGCTAGACACACACCCCCACCCCACCCCCTTTCCAGGTCGTTGCAGTTCTTCTCCCCAGTTCTTCTCCCTTTACTAACCTTTCTAGGCTGAGTTAGTAAATGTGAACAAACTTTGTACTGCATGTCCTGAGCTTACCCTCTCCTCACCTTGCAGGTTGCTGCACTACTTCCGAGGACGGCATCACCTGTAGGAGATAATGTACAACGAGAACATGCGCCGCTCCCAACTGCTTATGCTCTTTGATAAATTTCGCAGTGTCCTAGTAGTGACCAACCATGAGGACCCTGTCATTTCAGTCTTTCAGTCCCTCTTGAAGTGACTCCTGCTCCACTATGCTGACTGGGGAGGGGCACCTGCCATGCCACGTTGACAGTATTGTTTGTACCCATTTTAATAAATATCCTAGGTATCCGACGTTGTTCTTGTCTCTGCCTCTGATTTGCCTCTTGTCCTTGAGAAGGTCACTTCACCTCCTTGGCCATCTATCTCCCCTCCCCTCTGTGGAGATGATAATTCTGTGACAGCCACATCCATACAATGGCCTTTGCCACCCAGAATTCCTGTTCAACATGAAATCCAAATCCCTGCAGCTCCCACATAAAAATGCAAATTTCTGTTTAGCCCTCATTATCTTTGTGAACAGTGGAAAGTAGAAGCCTGCATGTAAGATGCAAGAAGCTGGTAGACCCTTCCCTGGGTGCTCATCTCATTGTCTTATCTCTGCTTTTCCTGTTGGAAGTTCTCCTGATGTTCACAGGCTGCCCAGACAGCCTGGTTTTCAGAACTGGGCAAAGCCTCTTGGCTATGTTGGTCATTTTGTGCAGTAAAGGCAAGATACTGGACAAAGAATCTCTGCAGATTCTTTCAGACCCATCACCTGTACCTGCAATCATGCTCTGCCCATGTCAGAGGTGTAATTAGGTTTCCATAGGCCCTAGTACAAAAGGTGGGATGGTTCTCTTTCCCCCCCCCCGCTCTTCCCCCTACAGGGAGCCAAATTCTCTCTCACCCCTCAGACACACAGTAAAACATACATGCCTTCCCATATACAAACTCAAACTCTCTCACTTATAGACACATTCTCTCACACACACAGCCAGAACTCCTGGGTTTGTTTTCTCACATACACACTAGTTCATACGCACAAACTAGCTGTGTCTCAGTGCTTGCGTTCTCTGTTTCTCATATGCAGAACTGGATTTGCACCCCACCCTGACTCCCAGCCAGGACCAGCACAGCATGGATTGCCTCTCCCAGTCCTAGGGCCAGGCAGAGCATGCAGCTTCTACCAACACCCCATGTGAACCAGTAGCTCAGTCAGGCACTGAGACTTTCCAAAGCACCAGCAGTGCCATCATGGCACTTTCAAACTCCCCATGCTTCTCCAGACACAGCCAGCAGCGTGCTGCACATGCCACTCCTGACTTCTCACTCTGCCCCATTTTTTCTGCTCTGGTGCAAGAAATGAATGGGGGACACCAGCCTTGAATAGTGGGAGGTGTTCCCACCCCCCAAGGCTCCCGTGGTTATGTTTCTGGATCAGCAGTGGGGATGGCCAGAAAGGGGAAGCAGTGTTACAGCCCAGATCCCCAGGAAGTGGTGATGGGGGCAGCTGGGAGGCAAGGCAATAGCGTGGCCCAGACTCCAAGGGTGGCGGCAGCAGCACTGACCAAACGAGTGGGAAGACCAGAAGGGGGACAGGCATTGGCAGTCCCCTGCACCAGGAAGCATGGTCCCCCTAGGCTCATGGGCCCTGGTGCAGCTGTACCACCTGTCCCTATTGTAGCTACACTCGTAGCCCCCATGTACAGGAATGAAGTGGTAATCATCATTATTAATTTATTACAGTTTTTGCCATTTCAATAAATACCAAATACACCAAATTTGAATTTAAACAGTTACATTAAAAAAAAAAAAGAAAGAAAGACGCATTCCAATTAGTCAGCATTGTCCTCCCGGTGTGGTATGCCAGTCTGGAGCCCTGCCTCAGCAGAACACTCTAAGGACAGGACCTTAGCCCTGAAGCACTCTACACAGGTGCAGCCCCAGCCTGAAGCATTCTCTGGCACATGGAGGCTTTTCGTTTCCCTGCATTCTGCCTGCAGGCTACTGGGAAATGGATGGCAGGCTGCAGGCATGTAAGTCTGGGAGAGCCTCTGGAAGAAGGGGTACTGGTGACCGGAAGTGGATCATGGGCCAGAGGTTCCTCTCTCCTGATGTAGCCACTATTGGAGCTAAGTAAGCGCAGCACCCCATTTCTGGTCTGGTCATCCAAGGTGTGATGGGGATTTTGGGGCACCCCTCTGGCTGTCCCCAAAAAGACCACTGGGCCCGCCACAACTCAATTACCCTGCTTATAGTAACCACTGGGCACCACTCTCCCCAGAGAGTGTGTCGGCTCTTAAGGGGTTAATCCTTTGTCACCTGTGTCTCAGGGTGCCACAGTCGTCAGAAAAGTAAATTGGTTAGGCTCGTCTTGGTGTTAAAACAACATTCCCTAGTCAGTACTTACTGTCAGTAACCACACAGACACGCTTTATTATGAGAAAGTTTTATATAAGAATTTAAACAGAAGGTACTTATTCAAAATGAAATTTAAAAAATACACAATTCTAGCTTAACTGATCAGGTTCCTACTACTAGCTACCTATCCTCTGTTCCAGAGGGCCAAAGTCTTGTGTCTGGTGTTTGCAATTGCAGACAGGCATGCTGCATCTTAGTTGGGAACTGTGATTTTCACATACTGATGCTGCCAAGAGTCTCCTCATGTCTTAAGCACACCTTTTAACACTTCTAGTCACCTTGCTTTTAGTTTTTGATTAACTCCCATTATTGATCATGCAGCTATTGTATAAATGTTTACCCAGATAGCCTCTTACCTATGCAGGCTGATTGTCCTGGTTTTTGAAGCTTTCTAATGCTGATTTCCTGGCTAAGGTTCGCCTATATAGAGCAAACTTCCCATACAATAAGTTTCCCTCTAGCTTATACAATCAACAGTAATAAATACAAACTTCCTTGACTTACAAACAGTAAATACAAACTTCCCATCATTACACGTGAAGATTTCACAACATACATCACTGCTGGGTTCATAACTCCCCATGACATCCCTCCCCCCTCAGACTATGTTGGAAGAACTGACCATGTAATTACTGTAAATATAGTGGATGTTACTCTGCTGGCAGGAAAGAGCATTGGCTACTACATTTTCCTTGCCTTTGACATGGACAATGTCCGTGTCATACTCTTGCAGCAACAAATTCCAGCATAACAGCTTGGAATTAGAACCTTTGACACTAAAGCCACGTCCGTGGAGAATGATTGGTGTGTATGACTAACATTCTACCATACAGATAGGGCTTAAATTTCTGAATAGCCCAGACCATGGCCAAACATTCTTTCTTTATTGGGGCCATGTTCCTTTCCTGGGATAGCAGTTTCTTGCTAATGTAAGCAATGGGGTATCTGTGCCTGTCTGATCCCTGTTGCATCAGGCAGCCCCCAGTCCGGTGTTGGAAGCATCTATCCAAACCTCAAATGGCCTTTCAAAATCAGGGTTTACAAATACAGGTGCATGTGACAGGGCATGCTTCACAGCCTCAAATTCCTCCTGACAGGCCAGTGCCCATTTCACCTTGTCACGCATGCCCTTTTTGGTCAAGTCAGTTATAGGGGCTACAATTCTAAAATCTTTTACAAAATACCAAAAATAATTTTCCAGCTGGTAAAATGTGGGCTAGATGATACCATCTGGTGGATTTACAGCTGGGTAAAGAACCATACTCAAAGAGTGCTCATGAATGACTCCTCATCAGTCTGGAGGGAGGTGTTGAGCAGGGTGCCACAGGGCTCTATTCTGGACCTGTACTGTTCGACATCTTTATAAATAACTTGGATGAGGGAGTAGAAGGGATGCTTATTAAGATCATTTTGAATTTGATTTCTGTCTTCTAAAGGTGTTAGCTATCCCTCCCAGGTTTGTGTCATCTGCAGATAGGGATGGGCAAACAGAACCAAGTTCAGAAATCTGGTTCGGTTCAGTTCGGAAATTCAGTTCGGTTTGGTCGACCGAACTATTCGAGTTCGGTCCGAACTTCCGAACAACCCCATTGAACTAAATGGAATATTATCTTTTAGGGATGGGCGAACAGAGCCGAGTTCGGAAATTCGATTCGGTTCGGAAATCGAGTTCGGTTCGGAAGTTCGGTTCGGTCGACTGAACTGGTCAAGTTCGGTCCAAACTCCGAACTTCCAAACCGCGTCCGCCCATCCCTATCTGCAGATTTAATAAGTTGGAAAATGGCTGAAACTAACAAAATGAAGTTAAACAGAGATGAATGTAAAGTTCTGTA
This sequence comes from Sphenodon punctatus, assembly GCA_003113815.1. NCBI lineage: Eukaryota > Metazoa > Chordata > Lepidosauria > Sphenodontia > Sphenodontidae > Sphenodon > Sphenodon punctatus. The sequence continues at coordinate 389,086 of QEPC01014024.1, forward strand.
TTTAGGTAAGAAAAATCAAATGTACAGGGTGGGGTGATACCTGGCTTGGCAGCAATACATGTGAAAAGGATCTGGAGGTTGTAGTTGATCACAAACTGAACATGAGTCAGCAGTGTGATGCAGCTGCGAAAAAGGCTAGGCTGCGTTAACAGAAGCATCGTTTCAAAGTCATGAGAAATAATAGTTCCACTCTATTCTGCACTGGGTCAGACCTCATCTGGAGTAGTGTGTTCAGTTATGGGCACCACACTTTAAGAGGGACATTGACAAATTAGAACAGGTTCAGAGGAGGGTGACAAAGCTGGTCAGGGGTCTGGAAACCAAGTCCTATGAGGAAAGGTTGAAGGAGCTGGGTATGTTTAGCCTCGAGAAGAGAAGACTAAGGGGAGACATGATAGCCGTCTTCCACTACCTGAAGGGCTGTCACAGAGAGGATGGCAAAGACTTGTTCTCTCTTGCCCCTGAAGGCAAGACTAGAAATAATGGTCCCAAATTACAAGAAAGCAGATTTCAGTTAAACGTTAGGAAGAACCTCCTAACAGAGCCGTTCGACAGTGGAACAAATTACCTAGGGTGGTGATGGGTTCTCCTTCACTGGAGGTTTTCAAACAGAGGCTGGACAGCCATGTGTCAGGGATGTTGTAGCTGTGGATTTCCTGTATTGAACAGGGGGTTGGACTAGATGACCTCTGAGGTCACTTCCAACACTATGATTCTAATTAAGATTGGATCTGTTTATTGGTCTTAGGAATGGGCCATTGTACTATAGCTTCTTCTTTTTTTTGTACTGTGGCTTCTATCATCAGTGGGTCAGGTTGAGGTTGTCCACTACCCACATACTGTCCTAAGTAGGGGGTTTGGGCAATCCCAATCTTGCACTTTGCCACTTTTAAATGTTAGGCCATCCTGGTGGAGCCTGTCCAAGCCAAGTCTCGCATACTTTACATGCTCTCCCCATGATTTGCTGAAAATGGCCACATTGTCAATGTAAGCAAGTGTGAAATCCCTACACCTATCCAGGACATGATCGACTAGTCTCTGGAATGTTGCCCGGTGTTCTTTGGCCCAAATGGGAGAACAGTGAATTCAATAATGAAGTCAGTCTTTTCCTGCACTTCTGGGTCTAAGGAAACCTGTCAATACCCTTTAGTCGTGTTGAACATGGTTAAAAACCATGCACCTGCTACTTTATCCAGGTAATAGGGATACAGGGTAAACATCTGGGACTGTTATGGCATTCAATTCCCTATAGACCACACAAAAGCAGGTGGACCCATTATTCATGGGAACTAATACAACTGAGTCTAGCCAAGCACTAGTGGAAGACCTGATGACTTTCAGCTTTAATATATCATCTATTTCCAGGTGCTTTGTGAAGACTGCAGGTGCTCAGAGATGCTAATTTCTTCCAGTGGAGTCGCCGAGCCACTCTCTGCAAACATGAAAGGATCTGTGAGACTGTCCTCCCCTGAAGCACAACAAACCATATGCACAGCCCCTTCTCTGCTGTGATACATTTTCATCATGTTCACACATGCCAGTCCTGCACTTCAACCCTAGTAAGTGGCTTGTTTACCGAGTAGGTCACTGCATTTTCATGTTCTAAGACCTGATAAGGCCCTTCACACGAGGCCTGGCCCTTGAACTTCCTTAAGGGCTTCATAACCAAAACAAAACCTCCAGGTTGCTATGATCTCTCTCTAGCCTTTCGATCATATATCTTCCGGTCCACTTGGCTCTCATTAAGATTAGCATGAGCCAAATCTAGCATCTCTCTGAGATTGCTCCTGAACTGATAGTACATAGTGCACACCCGACTGGCCTTTAGTCCCAGAGTCACCTTCCCAAGCATTCCTAATCAGATCTAGGGGTCCCCTAGCCTGCCTACCAAACAACAACTCAAAAGGGGAGAACCCTGCAGGCAAATAGCAAGTAAGGCAACTTCTTATCCCAGCCTTAAGTCCTACATTCTATTAACATTGCTAGCATAGTCTTAAAAAATAGCACTGAATCTCTCCACCAGACCATTAGTCTCCAGGTCATAAGGAGCTGACTTCAGTTGCTTGGCTGTGTATGCACAGCTTTCACAACTGGGTGAAAACCCGAGACATGAAATTCAACCCACCTCTCCAAGATTTCCTTAGGGAAACCCACTCTGCTAAATACAGTAAAGAAGGCATCAGACACTGTTTCAGCTGCTATGTTACTGAGGGCTACCGCCTCTGGGTACTGAGTTTTAAAATCAACAACCAGGAGATATTTCTTGCCAGTCCTTTTCTCATAAGCCCCACAATATCCATGGTTACTCTGTGGAATGTCTCCTCAATGACAGCCAAAGAGCATAAAAGTGCTGTATGCAGCCCTGCTGGCCTTTTCTTTTTCTGGCAGAGACCACAGGTTCTGCAGTAATCCCTCACCTTTGTGGAAATACTAGGCCAGTAAAAATTCTTGTCCAGCCTCTTTTTCATTCTATTAACACCCAAGTGCCCAGTGAAAGGGCTGTCATGGGCAAGACACAATAGCTCTGCCCTGTACTTCTGTGGGACCACAAACTGCTTTTTAGACTCCTTGGGTTTCTCTTTCTTGCCTGGAGGTAGAACCCAATATAGAGGTTCTGCTCCAATACAAAAATCCCCCTGCCTGCATTACTCAGAGAGTTTCCTGCCACCTCCTTCCTAATATGATCCAGGATAAGGTCTGCCAGCTGCTCAGTCAGCCCTAAGACCACAACTATCCCATAGGCATGGGCAAACAGATCGCGGTTCGTGTTCGGCCGTTCGGTTCGGCCGCGATCGGTTCGTGTGTTCGTGTTCGGTCGTTCGGTCGTTCCTCGCGTTCGTGTTCGCCCGTTCGGTTCGGCCGTTCGTGTTCGGCCGTTCGTGTTCGGTTGTTCGGGCAGGTCGTACGTTCGTGTTCGGCCATTCGGTTCGTTCGCCATC